>JACXGI010016222.1:0-16214 GCA_016801175.1 Esox masquinongy | reverse complement strand
GTGCATCAGAGGAGAGGTGCATCAGAGGAGAGGTGCATCAGAGGAGACGTCTCTAACGTTAACTCTCCAGTTGCTGTGGAGTGTTTGTGATGAAGCAAGGACACAATGAATTATTAAATAAGAAGGGGATAATTTTCAATAAATAAAATGAGGCTGGATGTCTTCATTTTTTGAGCTGACTGTATTAAATGGGAGCCAGTTGACCTGACATGCTGGTAGTTTGTATCATGCTGGCCGATAGTTTTAGGAGATTGGATTGTGTTTTACTAAATGGCATTCAAACAGCCATGTACAGTAAACATGTTCAGCTCTTCCGTGTTTTCCATAGATTGGAGTCCTGTGATGTGAAGCCTAGCAGTCGAGTAATGGTATGGGACAATGTGACAAGGAATAGCCCTTCTTCCCCAGACCATCACTGTGGTGAATGTCAAAGCATACCCCTGGCACTAACTGCCATTCTCTTAAATACACTCTTTCTCTCTCCCCCCATATTCTCTCTCCCTCAAATACCAACATTTTGCTTCCACCAGCCCTTCTGCCCTGTCTATCTCTCCATCCTTGCTTCTTTCTAAACATAACAGTACAGTTTTTTTTATCCTCCATCCAACCCTCGTATTTTATAAACATAACGCTACTTAACACCCCAGTTTTCTTTCCTTAAAGGTCTTTATTGTTACGTTTCGCCCCAGTCTTTTACACTGTTGGGGATTTAGAAGCAAGCCTATCTACAACCTACCCTTCCTCTGAGACTTTATCTACAATATGTTTGTTTATGTGTGTATGTTATATTATTATATACACTTTTTGTGCTTTGTGAGATTATTCTTGTTTGGTGAAAAATTATTATTAAAAAATATTATTATTATAATAACAGTAGTAGATCTCTCAAGCTGATAATGACATGTTTTATTCATAGTTGAATTATCTTCTAAATTGAGTGAGAGCGAACTGATCCTGCAGACCAATGGGAATATCTTTTCTCTTGGGAACAGGAGGAGCAGTGTTCCGTAGATATCAAACTTTAGTCATTTTAAATGTCACACGTCTGTGCTCGTACATTAATAACATTTTATGAGGATACCTTGGGGGAGGGGGACATTATATAAAATATCACTTCATTTATTACGACCACACCTTAAAACGGATGATTGAATAAGCTGATCATGGGAACATTTACAGAGGATTGGTTGCATTTTGTAATCACGCGGCAATGCACTCAGTTGTGTGACAACATGCCATGCATCACATGTTCTAACTGAAATGGAATTCTGCAAACAATGCAGTCAATCTAACAGTATCTAGAACACTGGTGAAAGGTCGGTAACAGGAAATCTGGGATGTACTCCATGGACAAGGGTCTGCAGTAGGGAACATTGTGGTGAACAGTAATCAGTACCAATGCAGTAGGGAACACTGTGGGGAAAAGCAATCTGTACCAGTGTAGATAACACTGTGGTGAACAATAATCTGTACCAGTGCAGTAGGGAACACTGTGGTGAGAAGTCATCTGTACCAGTGTAGAGAACATTGTTGTGAACAGCAATCTGTACTGATGCAGTTGGGAACACTGTGGTGAACAGTAATCTGTACCAATGCAGTAGGGAACACTGTGGTGAACAGTAATCTGTACCGATGCAGTAGGGAACACTGTGGTGAACAGTAATCTGTACTGATGCAGTAGGGAACACTGTGGTGAATAGTAATCTGTACCGATGCAGTTGGGAACACTGTGGTGAACAGTAATCTGTACCAATGAAGTAGGGAACACTGTGGTGAACAGTAATCTGTACCAATGCAGTTGAGAACACTGTGGTGAACAGTAATCTGTACCAGTGCAGTAGGGAACACTGTGGTGAGAAGTCATCTGTACCAGTGTAGAGAACATTGTGGTGAACAGTAACCTATACCGATGCAGTAGAGAACACTGTGGTGAACAGTAATCTGTACCGATGCAGTTGGAAACACTGTGGTGAACAGTAATCGGTATCGATGCAGTAGGGAACACTGTGGTGAACAGTAATCTGTACCGATGCAGTAGGGGACACTGTGGTGAACAGTAATCTGTACCACTGCAGTAGAGAACACTGTGGTGAACATTAATCTGTACTGATGCAGTAGAGAACACTGTGGTAAACAGTAATCTGTACCGATGCAGTTGGGAACATTGTGGTGAACAGTAATCTGTACCAATGCAGTAGGGAACACTGTGGTGAGAAGTCATCTGTACCAGTGTAGAGAACATTGTGGTGAACAGTAACCTGTACCGACGCAGTAGAGAACACTGTGGTGAACAGTAATCTGTACCGATGCAGTTGGAAACACTGTGGTGAACAGTAATCGGTATCGATGCAGTAGGGAACACTGTGGTGAACAGTAATCTGTACCGATGCAGTAGGGGACACTGTGGTGAACAGTAATCTGTACCGATGCAGTAGGGGACACTGTGGTGAACAGTAATCTGTCTCGATGTGGATACGAGCAGTTTGTGGTAGGCAAACTCGTGTGGCCTCTTGGAGCTAATAAAGGTTTCTGCTAAGTAATCCATCCCAGTGGACATTATCTGAGTTGAAGCCAACATATGTTTTCTCAGTTGTTTTTAATCATTGCCTGCCCATGCATGTGTTTACGTCTGCTTCATGATGTAGATTTTGAAAGATGCAAGGCACCATGTTGTGTGTTTTTGTTTGATTTCTTTGCTTTTCTGTTGATTAAATTTCTTACTGTAGTCCATGTACAGTCATCACATGATATCTTGGTTAACAGTTTTTCTCAGACGCTTTGGTACTATTCACAGAAGTATGGGGTAGTGTTTCACCACTCTTAGTACAAAAAAACACAACAACATCATCATCAAAAAAGCCCTTTCTTCACAACTCTAAAGTACATTTGACATTGACTGAGTACAAAAAAACTAGAAAGACATGTTTCACATTGAAATACATTATGGTCATACAAAGTACCTGCATAACGTTTGATAAGGTTTTCTTCTCTATTGTAAAAAAAACATACACTATGCTTATTGTTCATAATTGATCATCACTCAACCATTTGGTGAATAAACTGTTTGTATTTTACATGGTTTTGCCTGCTTTGTTGATTCTGTAATTTAATTGAAAATTACAGAATCATCACCCAAAGGCCATAGATTTGTATGTGTCCTCAGTGGGATTCAAACCCACAACCTTGGTGTGGGCCCCAAAAGACCACTGCATTGCTTATGTACAGTACAATACTGTGATAAATAGAACATGATTGCCATCCACGATAGTATCACAACTGGTAAACATATAACCATATAAAGCATGTGGACACTGGCAATGTCTTTCAGCATGGAGCAGGATAAACAGCAATGCAGAGGAATAAATCACAGAGCCCCTAGACAAAACCACAAACTGAACTGCTGGGAACCATCACAAGTACATCTTTGTTGGTAAAGCAGGCTTCTACTGAGCCAAAACTCAACAGTGTTGGCGCCAGGGCCGGCTCCAGGCTTAAGCAACATCAGCGGTCATTTAGGGTCCCCAACCGATATGGGGCCCCAACCGCTATGGGGCCTCTGACCCAACCAATAGAAGGGAGGGGGCCCCAAATAAAATTTTGCTTAGGGCCCCCAAATGGCTAGAGCTGACACTGTTCTGCGCAATATCATTGGCCAATGACCAGCTGTCCATGTGCCTGGACAACGTGGGGAAACATTACTGTGTGTAGCCATATCCAAAGATGGGGTGGTAGGACATAAGCCATTTCTTGGGTTGTACAGTACTGTGAGTTCCTCAATGAAATTATGTGTGATAATGTTAGGGTCCACCATTCAGAGGTGATTCAGGAATGGTTTTGGGCCAATCACTGATTCTTGACCCTAGACCTGGCCCCATAAACTCCTTTTCATTATGGAGGTGGAAGGTCTATGACCACCGTCCACATGAGCATGTCACTCTCATTCAGCCCATGGATAAGCCATGTCATGGTATCTCTGGTGACCAATGTCAGGTTTGGATTCGCCATGCCAAAATATTTATCCCGCTGTGCTTGAAAAATGAAGATATTCATTGTAACATGGACAAGATATCATGGCCAAATGCTGTAGACAGAATTGATGCAAATTAGTGTAGTGGGTGCTATGTATAATTTATTTTATTTCTTTCTGATAGTATTTGTTACAATTGATTGATAAAAAAAAACTTTGCAGTAAAAGTTACCTTTTTGCATCAATCATTGTAGAAGATGTCTACGTTGATCACACTTTTGATTATTATGGAATTTATTTTCTATCAATTGTGATGAGTAACATACAGTTAGAGTTTTGCCTAATGTGAAAACAGTGAAATAAACTGTAACACATTACCTTTACCAATTCTTAGAGTCATTTTGAAACATGTGTCTTCCATTATTTGGTCTTGGACTAACTAATTGTTACAATAACTTAACTGAAAGAATTGCACTATGTTATGTTTTGATCATTGTATTTCACCAAAAACATAGTGGTTGAATCACTGATCTTCCAGAGAAGATGATGTTTACAAACCAAATGAAAGCAAAATCAGTTGTTTTGAATGCAAGATTTAATGATTTACGAGTATGATTTGTTTGGAGTCTTAGTACTATTTGAAACACTGCACCATACTATTGATAATAGTACCAAAGCGACTGAAGAAAACTGTAAACTATTTCCCAATGTTGTAGCTGATATTTCACAGACAACTGCATGTCACTGGCCTGCATGATGCTGGTATGACTCCTATTTAATCCCTGAAATGTACACTTCACAGTCTACACCTGTCAAATGCCCTTTGAGTTGTATATCTTTAATATTCAACATTTGACTCTAAGACAGACCTGTAGTAATGAGTGCAAGCTGGCCTGTGTCTGTTCCTCAATTCATCTGCCTGTTCCTCTATTCCTTGGTCTGTTCCTCTGTCTGTTCCTCTAGTCCTCTGTCTGTTCCTTTATTCCTCTGTCGGTTCCTCTGTCTGTTCCTTTATTCCTCTGTCGGTTCCTCTGTCTGTTCCTTTATTCCTCTGTCGGTTCCTCTGTCTGTTCCTTTATTCCTCTGTCGGTTCCTCTATTCCTCTGATGGTTCCACTGTTTGTTCCTCTATTCCTCTGTTTGTTCCTCTGTCTGTTCCTCTATTCATCTGCCTGTTCCTCTATTCCTCTGTCTGTTCCTCTATTCATCTGCCTGTTCCTTTATTCCTCTCAGTTCCTTTGTCTGTTCCTCTATTGCTCTGTTTGTTCCTCTGTCTGTTCCTCTATTCATCTGCCTGTTCCTTTATTCCTCTGTCTGTTCCTCTATTCCTCTGACGGTTCCACTGTTTGTTCCTCTATTCCTCTGTTTGTTCCTCTGTCTGTTCCTCTATTCATCTGCCTGTTCCTCTATTCCTCTGTCTGTTCCTCTATTCATCTGCCTGTTCCTTTATTCCTCTCAGTTCCTTTGTCTGTTCCTCTATTCATCTGCCTGTTCCTTTGTCTGTTCCTCTGCCCAGACCTCCATTTGTTTCTTTGTCAGTTCCTTTGTCTGTTCCTCTATTCATCTGCCTGTTCAGCTGTCTGTTCCTCTATTCCTCTGTCAGTTCCTCTGTCTGTTCTTCTATTCATCTGCCTTTTCTTATGTTCCTCTTACTGCTCCACTCTCTGTTCCTGTATCTGTTGCTCTATTCCTCTGTCTGTTCCTCTTTCTGTGCGTCTGTGTATTCCCCTGCCTGTTCTTCTGTCTGTTCCTCTCCCATTCTTACGTTTTTTCTTGACCCCTCCTATTCTACTTTCTTCTCTTCTCCCATGGGATCTGATAACATCACTAGTTCCAATCTATTTCCCACCAATATCCCAGGGCCAGACACTCATGTTCATTTTGTTCTGTAATTTCATGAGTGTACAAATATGATTCAATTGGCCTGACACTTACATAGCTGGAGAATCCAGACTCCAAAGCCCATCTCAGTGTAACAAAATGCCAAACCAAGACGGGTTAACAATGAGCGAAAAACAATTTAATTAGTTATTCCACAGCTTGTGATGCATGACTTGATTATAGACGCAGAAAATGGATTACACATTTGTCTTCTGCTCTCCATTGATCTTCTGGTTGATGAAAGTTGAGGGCTACATCATTAAATTTATTTTAATCCTGGTTACCATCTCCCTTGCTGAGGCTGCATCCCAGACATTTCCATCAAATGTCATTTAACTCCCTTCATTTCAGTTGCGTAAACACAACTGGCTCCACAGGGAAAGAGAAAATAGACGTGTGTGCTTTAATGCACAAGTAAGTAATATGGACTTTAAAGCATTAGTGAGACAATACTCATATGATTTTTAATGCCGGCCTAAGATTGTACTAATATGCATGTCTGGGAGGCAATACTAAATTTTGGTCACCTGAGGTGTCAGAAGGGTTAGGGCCAAGTGCAACAAAACTAATGTCTATAATAAACAACTTCCATTTTGAAGGACTACTGCTACATACACACAGGTGCGCAGTGCATCGCTGTTGTTGGAGATACAGTATACGTGGGTTGTAGTAGACGTAGCACATTAAACATTCCTATTTTTAAAATGTGTACATGTACATTGTAAAATTTAGATAGTCGACCAACAACGCCTGAATCCTACAGCTGGAACCTGGTGGTTCAGGCAAAGAGGTTGTCTCAAAGGAGAACTGGGTTCAGTATAGCTTTTTATCTATTAGATCAACAAGGAGACATGTACAACAATGGGAGCCAACTGTTCTGTTAGTTTCATTAAGATCAGATGACTTGGTGAAGATTAAGTCATGAACCAAATCGTTCTAATAAATAAGGAGACAGCTTTGAGTGGTAGACATTTTCTTCAGGTGAATATGGTTGAACATGGTTCAATGTCAACCAAAAACTGAAAGTGTAGAGCTGAGAGTTGTTAAATAAGACCTGGGGTCAGGAGAACAATGAGAGTAGTTGAATCAGACCTGGGGTCAGGAGAACAATGAGAGTTGTTGAATCAGACCTGGGGTCAGGAGAACAATGAGAGTTGTTGAATCAGACCTGGGGTCAGGAGAATTCTGAGAAATTGAATCAGTTGGTTCTGTTGGTATTCATAAGTATGTCCTTGTCAAACGCAGTGATGTATTTGATGGTAGGTGATGAGTTTTCTGAAGAGTGGAATGAGGAGGGAGTACTCACTGAGTAGAATTGTCCCTCTGTAACATACTGTCCTTTCTCCATCACCACAGCAACCGGCCCAGAAAACCAGGCAGCCCACAAATGCAATCTCAACTTCTTTGAAGGCTGTCTGTTCTGATCAGGAGCTGGCTGACTTGTCTGCAGAGGTTGCGCCTGCTTGTCGGTGTCGTTCTCGCTGATGTCATTATGATATGTACGTGCACAAGTGCATTTCCTTGTGGCCATGAGTCAGTGGCTTCACTACATGGACCAAACAACCATCTGTCCCCATACCGTTAAGGATGAGGTTGTCTCTCTCCCCCGACTCCAATCACATGTCTGTCTCCGCTGACTGACTGACTGACTGACTGGAGGGTTCTCCAGTCATCTCACTAAAAGGTTCCCCACATCCTCACTCCCTCTGGACCACTCTGATCACCAAATCCATTAGATCTATGATCACTACTGCTACTGATTTACTTATCATTATGACCTGTCAGGTGGGGTTAGGATTACCACAGATTATTTATTGATATCGATATTGTTTTCAAATGAGCACTTGTCGTATTATTTTCTGTCCGCTTTCTCTCTCCGACCCAAATAAATCCAACGTGAGGATGATGTTGAGGAGGAGTTGGGGTAGGCAAGTGACAGCTGTGGTGTACTGGGGCGCTATGTATGTTATGTGTATTTGTCTGGCAACTTGCATGCGGATGTGTGTGCATCCATGCAGTCGTTTCTGTGGGTCTTTGCGTGTGCGTGTCAGCTGGAGTGAGTGTTTGGCTTTCTGGGTTAAAGCATGTCTGGGTTAAGCACACTCTTCAATCCATCAAATAGAGCGAGTGACTTGATAGGGTCACCATTCAACTCTGTTGTTACCATTCTGTTCAGCAGCTTTACTTAAATATTCACTCTGAACGGGTGAAATATCAATGATTCACAACCCTATAATCTGACCTCAGAGATGGATCATTTTTGTTTCTTTAATAATTGATGCCAAAGCATGATTTGAATAGCTGTGCAGCTAAAAGCCTGTAGATTGTGAACTTGTCCCTGTGTTTTGCATGAGATGAAAGGAGTGCAACGTAGACATGTTCTTTCGGTTCATAGATTCAGCTGCCAGTCAGTGCATGAGTGCAGTAAAGTTACAAGGTTCAAAACGAGTTGTCTATCCATGAGTTATTCTGACCTGACAGCAACAAAGCCATTGAATTACCCAGCCATAAACAATAAGGAGATTGACTAGAGACAGCCAGCTAGTCCCAAAATGTTAAACTTGGTCATTTCCTACTCAGGGGACTCTATGAGTTCAGTTGGAGGAGCTCACCTGGGAACTGCTTTTCTCTGTCTACACAGACAAACATTCACAGCTCAGTTCTCTGAATCCTCCAGTGGGATATATGGGCATAAGCCTCCATCAAAGGGCCCAAGATGAAAGCTTAAATCAAAGCACCTGGGTTTTGATTTGTGATTAGAACTCGGGTCAATGTTTGGATTACATCAAAGCCAAAAACTATTTGTGTGGAGGTCCCGAGAGTAACTAGTTCTCATGTTGTGTATTGTGGGAGGATTTTGGGGCCACAGCAACTAACTGCCTGGCCCTGAGACCAATACTAACACTTACTGAGACCAATACTAACACTGAATGAGACCAATACTAACACTTAATGAGACCAATACTAACACTGAATGAGACCAATACTAACACTTAATGAGACCAGTACTAACACTTAATGAGACCAACACTAACACTGAAAGAGACCAATACTAATGCATAATGAGACCAGTACTAAGACTGAATGAGACCAATACTAACACTGAATGAGACCAATACTAACACTGAATGAGACCAATACTAACACTTAATGAGACCAATGCTAACACTTAATGAGACCAATACTAACACTTAATGAGACCAATACTAACACTGAATGAGACCAATACTAACACTTAATGAGACCAATACCAACACTCAATGAGACCAATACTAACACTTAATGAGACCAATACTAATACTTGTGAAGTACACTGCTCAAAAAAATTAAGGGAACATGTAATCATCACAGTATAGCAACAATTCAATGAAACTACAGGGATATCAATCGGTCCAGTTAGGAAGCATAAGTGATTGTGAATCAATGTCACCTGTTTTGGTGCAAATGAAAGTGACAACAGGTGCACTGGAGAGGCAACAGCAAGACAACCCCCAAAAACTGAATGGGTTTGCAGGTGGTGGCCACAGACAAATGCTCTCTCCTTATCATTTCTGACTGATTCTTCTCTAGGTTTTTTGTGTTTTGCTAGTGTCCTTGTCACTACTGGTAGCATGAGGTGGTACCTGCTGCCAATTCAGGTTGCGCAGGTAGTCCAGCACTTCCAGGATGGCACATCCATATGTGCAGTCACAAGGTTTGCTGTGTCTCCCAGTACAGTCTCAAGAGCATGGAGGAGATACCAAGAGATGGACCGTTAACACGAAGAGAGCTGGACAGGGCCGTAGAAGGGCATCAACCCAGCAGCAGGAACGGTGTCTGCTCCTTTGTGCGAGGAGAAACGGGAGGAGCACTGCCAGAGCCCTACATAATGACCTCCAGTGGGATACTGGTGTGCATGTTTCTGACCAAACTGTCAGAAACAGACCCCATGAGGGTGGCATGAGGGCCCGACGTCCTCTAGTGGGACCTGTGGTCAAAGCCCAGCACCATGCAGCTCGATTAGTATTCGCCAGAAAACACCAGAATTGCCATTGGTGCCCTGTTCTCTGCTGAGATGAGAGCAGGTTCACACTGAGCACTTGTGACAGACGTGAGTCTGGAGACACCGTGGTGAACGTTATGCTGCCTGCAACATCATCCAGAGTGGTTTGGTGGTGGATCAGTGATGTTCTGTGGAGGCATATGCTTGGAGGGTCACACAGACCTCCACGTGCTAGCCAGTGGTACTGCTGTTAGGTGCCGGGATGAAATGCTCAGCCCCCTCGTCAGACCTTACGCTGGTGCAGTGGGCCCTGGGTTCCTCCTGGTGCAGGACAATGCCCCGCCTCATGTGGCCAGAGTTTGTAGGCAGTTCCTGGATGACAAAGGCATTGATGCCATTGACTGGCCCTCACATTCCCCAGACCTGAATCCAATTGAGAACCTCTGGGACATTATGTATCTGTGCATCCAAAGCCGCCAAGTAGCGAGCACAGACTGTCCAGGAGCTCACTGATGCCCTGATCCAGGTCTGAGAGGAGATCCCCCAGGACACCATCCGCTGTCTCATCAGGAGCATGCCCAGACGTTGTCAGGAGTGCATACAGGCATATGGGGGCCATTCACACTACTGAGTCACATTATGAGTTTCCGTAATTAAATTCACGCAAGTTGGAACAGCCTGTGATTTCAATTGTTTACTTTCATTAACCGGTGTGAGTTTGAATCTAGCCCTCTATGGGTTGGTGATTTTGGTTTTCAATGACCGTTGTTACATCATTTTGTCCTCAATGAATTACAAAATGTACAGTAAAGATTTTGATCTTTAATATATTTTGTTCATCGAGACCTGATGTGTGATTTCAGTGTCCCCTTAATTTTTTTGAGCAGTGTATTTCAACAGAAATTGTGTCCTACTGTCTGAAATGACGCTGTTTATTGCTTCATCTCATGAAGATGATGCTTTAGGCTGGTACCCACTTTGTAAACATCCGGGCTTTTCTTTCTAGTTAATTTAGGAAACTGTCCTCTTGATGTGATTTTAACCTTGAGGGCTCATTCTTTTAGAAAATTGACGGAGAAGCTGAGACATTGTGATAATTATTTATTCATTCTTTTTTTCAATACACATGTATATTATTGCTGCAATTCTAGAGCCTTTCCAATATTGGCTACCCATATCCCCTGGCAGGGTGAAATGTTCATATCGCATATTTCATTAGTCATCTTAACGCATGCTGATTATTAAATGTCACAGGAGCAGGATGCAAATAAATGAAACAGTCTTTTTTAAATTACGTCATGACACAATCTATCCATTCTATTAAAGCTTCAGTAACATGCCTTTGTCAAAGTCTGTAGGAGAAAAACATTCTTTTGAACATACAATTCCCTTTGAGAAAAAGGCTTAACAAAGAGCACATTAATATGATATATTCTTAAAGCTGGCAATCTATGATTTATCTGCAGCACAACCCAAATCCCATTGCCCAGCCCGACACCTGCCGTCCCTCATCCTGACATGCCTCATCCTGCCATCCCTCATCCTGACATGCCTCATCCTGCCATCCCTCATCCTGTCATGCCTCATACGGGGAAAGCTGGCTTTATGCTATTATTATTATTACGTTAAACTATTTACAGTAAATTGGAAAATATGGCACCAAATTCAGAAGTACAACTTGTGGGTTACATAATAAAATGTCCTGTGAGTAAATACTTCAATTCCCAGTATCATGGGGAAAACAAAGGGCTTGTTGGTATGCAATTAATACCTTTAGTGCTTTACACTTTACAGTTTTTGCTAAGAAATAGTTTTAGTATTAATTTAATTTAACATTTTCTTATGGGGGGACAGATGACCAAGGAATGCTTAAAGAGGCATCTCCTTGGATCCTTGTTACAGTAAAGCTAGCAGGGATGAAAACCAATGGAAAATCAGCAACTCAAATTCACCCGTCATCTCTGCTTTAAATCTGCAGAGTAAGGGGTGTACGCACTACCTTGTCTCCGGCACACATATTGAAAAGAAATGAAGGAACTACTGCTGACCTCTTGCAAAGCCAAAGGAGAATATATTTTAGGTTAAGGTTATTTTAGGCTTGATTAGAACTATCCTTATTTAATATTCTTCCAGTAATTACTCTGAAATCTTCTTCTAATAAAGTGTGTTCTCCTGGAAGACACCTTGGATCATGAGCACAACTCCCCCAAAAGTTCGAACATAACTTCAGTTACTGCACCACAACTGCCCTTCAGATACTTTCTGTCCCTCGTTGAGTCCTAAAAGCTTTTGTCTCTGGTATGGCCGTGTCAAGTCCTTCTGTGCTCCCGAATACTGTCGAAGTGTCAGAGTTCCCCAGAGGTTATGTGGGTGGGGCCGGGAGTCCATCCTCCCCAGAGACTGCCTGGTCCTGAGGGAATGGACCCTGGGGGAGCCTCGGTCAGACGTAGGCTGACTCACTGGACTGGGTCCTGCCGAGGTTAGGGGCCTGGGACAGATGTGACACGTCCTTCTTACGCACCTCACAGATGGACTTCCTGCGGGCCTGAACCCCCCTGACGGCTGTCTTGATCTTCCTCCAACCCAGGTGGTTGAGCTCAGCCAGGTTGAGAAGGACACAGATGCCACTCACGGCGAACATGAAGACCAGGAACACGGTCTTCTCCGTCGGACGCGACACGTAGCACTCCACCTCCTTCACGCAGGGGTAACGGTCACATTCAAACATCCCCGGCACATTGAAGCCGTACAAGAAGTACTGGCCGGCCAGAAACCCGATCTCCAGCACGTTACGGAACACAACCTGGATGACGTAAAAGCGAGAGATACCCTCCTGCCGTCGCACCTTTGCACTCTTGGCCTGTGTGAGCCCCCGGGCCACGTTGGGGATCTCCTTGACCTCCAGATCCTGGTCCTCCTTGCCGCTGTCGGGGTTCTGCACCAGGATGCCGTTGATGTTGCGCAGCTTGCGGGCGTGGTGATCGCTTGCGCGACTGTGGTGACTCGCGTGGCCGTGGTCTATGTAGGGGTGCAGGATGGAGTAGTTGCGGTCGCGCTGCTTAGCGGACTGGTGCACCGAGTAGGTGATGAAGCACAGGCTGGGCGTGCACACCAGGATGATCTGGAAGACCCAGAAGCGGATGTGGGATATGGGGAAGGCCTTGTCATAGCAGGCCTGGTTGCAGCCCGGCTGCATGGTGTTGCAGATGAACATTATCTGCTCGTCCTCGTAGACCTTTTCACCCACTATACCTACTATCAATATACGGAAGATCACCACCACTGTCAGCAGGATCCTGGGGAGAGAGAGGGGGGGGGAGGCAGGGAGGGAGAAAGTATTCTAGTTAAGAGGAGAGTAAAATGTTCCTGGAAGTGTAACACGGGAAGTCAATGAAGACAAAAGCAGATCTCAGACGAAGGACAGTGTTTCATCAGCTGTGTTGTAGTAGTCTGTGTGTATGTGTGTGTGTGTGTGTGTGTGTGTGTGTGTGTGTGTGTGTGCACGCCTCAGCTGCGGCAATGTGTCATGGAGGGGTGGAGTCGTTGTGCTCTAAATAGCATGTGAACACTATGCATGAGGGGGTTCAGATGGAAGAGGAGATGGAGGGGATTTCACACTCATCAACACTCCAGGACTGAATGACAACGACGCAGAAACTATTCAGACTTCCACAACAAATATGTGTCTGCATGGATGCATGTGTGTTTGTATATGTGTGTGTGTGTGTTACCATTAGATTTATGATACAAAGGACAAAGGTAGGAGAACAGAGTGGCTCTCAGTCAATGCTGGTGATAAGGAACATATAGGTGCAAGAGTATCCATCTTGTTGCTGGCTTGTCCTCAACCTCCTGTCTCCTATCCAGCCTGCATCTCCTTTCATTTTTCAACAGCAGACAGGGAATAGATGAGCTCTCACCCTCTCAGTTGTGCTGCCTAATCCTACTCCTCAATTTATCCATGTCTACTAAACACACACAAACACATTTGTTTTTCCATCCTTGTGGGAACCAAAAACCAAAAAATCCACATTCATTGTCTCCTAGCTCTAATCCTAACCCAAACTGTAATCCTAATCCCTTAAGATTACCCTAACCTTAATTTAACATCAATTACCTAAACTTTATGCATAAAGTTAACCAGCGATATAACACATAATACCAAATTGAATCCATAATTCCTAAAGCTAAAAGTAACCCCAACACTATACCCAATTGTAAGTTTCACCCAAAATCTAACCCCTCAACCAAAAATGACTTCCTTGTGGGGACAGGCCAGAAAAAACTTATGGACAAATTTGTCAGGTTTTACTATATTTATAGGGACATCTGGTCCTCACATCTACACAAACCCGGCTCTCACCCGGCTCACACACACACACACACACACACACACACACACACACACACGGACATCTAAACGCCATTATATTGTAAGCTACTGTACGTCATCACCTTAACATACTGTGTTTACTGCAATATGAGCCACTGGTATGAGGGAATATGTTAATCCAGTGACATAAGTCATGTGTAAAATTCACCGCTGCCCTAAAGCAATGTCCCAGCCCTCATGCTTTGTCTTGTTTCGTGTGGTTATTATTCGGCAGATATTATTGACCAAGTGTTCAATGAGACAAGGATTGTGTGTCCCTAGTTTGGACCACTAGCCTGTCGGGTCACGGATCAGACCCTCCACTGAAGCCCTTATCATAGGCAGCTACCAATGGCTGTTCAATTATCAACGGTAACACTGCTGAACACATTTCACTTGTCATCTGTCTCTCCTCCGTCTCTCTCTAATTACCTCTCTGCCTTTGTCCATTTCTCTCTCTCCTCCATCGCCTCTCTCTCCATTTCTCACCTCTCCCTTCATGTCTCACCTCTCCCTCCACCTCTCCTCTCTCTCTCGACCATTTTTTTTCACAGCGCAGTGTCAAAGGAAACCCTGGTGTGTCTTTAAAATTAGCCCAGCCTCCCCCCACACCCACTCTCCATGGCCAGTTACCACAGCAACCACCTACTGAACTAGTCTGAGCAGTGGCTCAGAGCGAGAGGAGAGAGAGAGAGAGAGGGGTGGGACAGAGAGAGGAGGATGGAGGGGTAGAAAAGTGAGGAGGAAAAGGAGAGAGATGGAGGAATATGGGAGAGAAGAGAAGAGAGAGAGGGGTGGAGGGAGAGAGGAGAAAGGGGGATGAGAGAGATAGAAGAGGGACTAAGGAATGAGAGAAATAACAGTTGTGTCCAAGAAGAGACAGAAACCTTATGCATATACACAGAGACAGATAAGGCAACAGACAGAGCAACAGACAGACAGACAGACAATGAAACAAATATGCAGAGGGGATGAGAGGTGATGAAACAAACTTTTAGAAGGGCGGAACGGCAGACAGACAAGCAGACAGACAGACAGACAGACAGACAAGCAGACAGACAAGCAGACAGACAAGCAGACAGACAGGCAGGCAGGCAGACAGGGTATAGCAGGAGTTTCTACAGTGCCTTAAATAGAGCCACATGCAGCAGGACGTCTCACAGCACCTGGTTCTCACATCCCTGTGATTGTGTGTGTTCTGTGGTGGAGTTGTGTGTTCGTCTGCTGGCATGCGCGTGTGTGTGTGCCATGTATATCTCTTGTTTGTGTAAGATGTCGTGTGTCTTGCTCGTGTGTGTCTTGCTTCTGTGCTTGGAGCAGCTGTGGGTGTGTATGCTACACTGCCTCTCAGTGTGTTGGAGAATGGAACAGAAGAGATCTGTTTGCGCCTTCGGTGTTTCAGAGGTTAAAGGCCATGTATGAGCACGTTGCCACACACATTTATCTCCTTCATTACATGGAAAGAATCACAATACAGGCACCACAAACACTCACTGATGGTTTGACCGGGCCTTAATGTTACATCTGAAGTGGAAGTATTGATGTTTCTCCAAATCAAGGCATTGGACAGACACTTTTAGATGATAAGCAGTTTGTGTCCTTTTCCCTAAGCCCCTGTAATATCTACAGTATCACAAGGCCATGACATGTTAGAAAATAGGCTACAGATGGACCTGCTCATTTGCCTTTCAGAGTATTAAATGAATAATAGGACAAGACAGTCTTCTGTCTCTGGTTTCTATGGTATTTCCTACCTCCTATCCCATAATCAGCATGATTGATTGACCTACGTTTTTGTATAGTTATTTTGAATAGTAGGAAATACTCTGATGTTCTTCAGTTCACCGGAAAGCCACAGGTCATAAGGTTTCCCTCTCACCCATCAGTCTTTGCAGTCTTCACAGGGCTGCTATGCCTGCAATGTCTGACTGGGGATCTGTGATGCTGGTGCATGGTGGGAGTCTTACTGCAGTACTCAGACTGGTGGTGTCATACATGTCAGACTGGTGGTGT
>JACXGI010016220.1:0-16205 GCA_016801175.1 Esox masquinongy | reverse complement strand
TCTCTCTCTCTCTCTCTCTCTCTCTCTCTCCCCCCCCCCCCTCCACCTCCACCCTTCTCCTGACCTCTTCCAGCTGGTTCGGGCCCTGTTGACAGCGCTCCCCGGGATGTTTGTCCAGACCAGGGAGACTCACAGCGCCCTGGGCCCGGCACTGCAGGCAGCCTACAAGCTCATGTCCCCCACCGGGGGGCGTGTTTCCCTGTTCCAGACCCAGCTGCCTACGCTTGGGCACGGCCTGCTGCAGTCCCGGGAGGACCCCAACCAGAGGTCCACCACCAAGGTAGGAGTCCTGGGTCAGACACACAGACATGAAACACACACACACACAAAACACGCGCGCATGCACACACACACACAAAACATGCGCGTGTGCGCACAGACATGAAACAGGCACACACACAAAACACGCGCACACATGCACGCGCACACACACACAACATGCACGCGCACACAGACATGAATCTCGCACGCAGGCATACACGTGCACACACACACACACACACACACACGTGTACACATGGACATAAAACACACACACACACAGACATGAAACACACAGACGCTCTGACCCAATGCCAGAGGATTGTGGTGTACCATGTGGTTCCAGTTGTCTAAGAAGTCGGTTCTGTGACAGGGGGTCCAGCACCTGGGTCCAGCCACAGACTTCTACAAGAAACTGGCTTTGGACTGTTCTGGTCAGCAGATAGGAGTGGACCTGTTTCTGCTCAGCTCCCAGTACTCTGACCTGGCTTCATTAGGTAAATTGGGACGGCCCGTGTCTCATATAATACCCGTTACTGTAAAGGAAATGACACTAGTTAAATGACAACAGCCCAAGTGGCAGCAAAATAATGATGAAAACTAGGATGGCTTGGGCATGTTTAGTGATTAGAGCAGACACCAGGCTGACTTCTGCCCCCTCTCCCTGCCTCCTCTGTCCAGCATGTGTGTCTAAATACTCAGCGGGCAGCATCTTCTACTACCCCTCCTTCCACCATGTGCGTAACCCGGCCCAGCTGGACAAGTTCCGGAAGGATCTGGAGCGATACCTCACAAGGAAGATTGGCTTTGAGGCCGTCATGAGGATACGCTGTACCAAAGGTAGGGCACAGATGGGTTTGGCCCGGTGTGTGGTTCTGGAGGGTGAGCTAATCTTTGATTCTCCTGTGTATTGTCTTCGTTTAGGTTTGTAGTTCAACATTACCATTGTCACTGTAGATACTGCTTATTTGTTATTTCTAAGACAGTATTTTTGGTCAAACAGGCTTGTCCATCCACACGTTCCATGGGAACTTCTTTGTGCGCTCAACTGACCTGCTGTCCCTGGCCAACGTCAACCCAGACTCAGGCTTTGCTGTGCAGATGTCCATCGAGGAGAGCTTGGCTGACACCTCACTGGCCTGTTTCCAGGCTGCACTGCTGTACACCTCCAGCAAAGGTGCGCGCGCGCGCACACACACAGACAGACACACACACAAGTTTGTACAGCTATCCTCATGGGGACCAGAAAATAGAAATTGCATGCTCCCTTGCCCTAATCTTAACCCTAAACGTAACCGTAACCTTAACCCTAACCTTAACCTCAATAAAGTAACATTTATGCCTAAACTTTACCTAGATGTAATGCCCTAAACTTAACCAACAATGCCTGGACCTTAAAGAAACCCCAATTCTAAATCTAAAATGAATTGTAAGTTTGACCCTAAACACTGAGCCAGAAATTGACTTTTGCCTCATGGGGACCGGCAAAAGGTCCCCATGAGTCCAATTTTTTCTGGTTTTACTATGCTCATGGGGACATTTGGTCCCCCTGAGTATAGTTAGACCTAAAACACGCGCACACACACAATGTCACCAGATGACACCCGATGGCAATTTGAGTTATTTTAGTGTCATGTGACAGATTAACGGTAACCTCAACCGTCTCTCTCTCTCTCTTGCTCGCTCTCTCTCTCTCTCTGTCTCTCTCGCTCTGTGTCTGTGTCTCAGGGAAGAGGCGGATCAGGGTTCATACACTGTGTCTGCCTGTAGTCAGCCAGCTCAGTGACGTGTATGCTGGGGCTGACGTCCAGGCCATCACCTGCCTGCTAGCCAACATGGGTGAGCGTGTGTTCTCTCCACGCGCACGCACACACACTTTCTCTGTATTTCTTCGTGGGACCCAGGTTTATTTATTCATACTTTTTTTTTTTTTTTCATTCCCATCTCTCTGAGCAGCCATTGACCGGTCGATATCGTCGAGCCTGTCGGATGCCCGGGACGCCCTGGTGAACGCAGTGGTCGACTCTCTGAGCGCCTACAAGAGCACCGTCTCTAACCTGCAGCAGTCTGGCCTCATCGCCCCAGCGTCCCTGTGTCTCTTCCCCCTCTACGTCTTGGCACTGCTCAAACAGGTCTGCCTGAACCACACACACACACACACATTTCCCACGCTTAGCCTTTAAATATGCCCAGACTCGTCGGCTTGTCTCACTATACTGTATGTCAGTCGTAAGTTAATATGGAAGCCGTTCGTCCAGCTCTGTGACTCCCCTCGTCATCCTTTCCCTCTCCACCCGACAGAAAGCCCTGCGCACGGGCACCAGCACGCGGCTGGACGAGCGCGTCTTCGCCATGTGTGAGTTTAAGACTCAGCCACTGCAGCAGGTTATGCGTATGGTCCACCCCGATCTGTACCGCGTGGACGCCATGTCCGACCAGGTAGGGATGCTCAGACCCACCGGCCTCAGGGGTTATGAGTGAAACAGGTCTCAGGTCAGCCCCTGGGCACCGGCGATTCCACGGCCTTGGCGAGAGACGGCCGGATCGTGTCTGGGAACGCGGCCTGCTGGGGGGGACCGTGTGGGTGACTGCACTGCTCTTATCTGTCCCCAGGGGGCGCTCCACCACAGCGACTGTGTAGTCCCGCAGCCCCATCTGCTCCACCTCACGGCCGAGAAGCTGACCAGAGAAGGGGCTTTCCTCATGGACTGTGGCAGTGTAAGTCCCGCTGGGTTCTCTGTATGACCGAGGTCCCTTGTCTCTGTTCCTCCATGAGGTCATCAACACACCCTTCTTTAAGATATCCCATCGCGTGTTGACCAGTGATTTCCCCCTTGGAAGGGAATGGAGAACAGGGTTTGGCTTTGAATGGTTTGATAGGGAGATGTGTGGTTTCTGCGTCGCTACGGCAACACCACGAACTGGATGCTGCACTGTGTCTCTGGCTGAGGCTGTGGTATACCAAAACCAATCCGGACCTGCCTCTGCTTTTCATACTCACATGTGAGTATGAAAAGCATGTGATGTACCAACATTTGAATCATGTGCAGAATCAAAAAGCGTTGTCCAAATGCATTAGGGTTGTAGTCCAGGGTTTTAGTATGTTGATAAAAACTCAAATGGGTGATGAGTTAACACTGGTTACTATTGTCTGGGCAGTACCTGTGCTCTGAAGTTACACATCCGTGTGTGTGTTCAAAAGGACTGAGTGTGTTCCACATTCTGGTTTCATCTGGCCACGCAGGTTCACAAACCTTTGCACTGATTGCCTTTGTGTTTTTCCCTTCAACAGGTGTTTTACCTGTGGATAGGGAAATGCTGTAACCAAATGTTTATTCGGGAGGTGCTGGGATGCCCGAACCATGCCTCCATACCCCCCAACATGGTGAGTGAGACTCCGTTCGTTGTTTCCAGGATGCAGCTGGCTTCAGTCTAGCTTGGGTTTTAATTATACCTGCTAAATTATTTTAATTATGCTTGCTTCATTATTTTAATTATGCCTGCTACATTGTTTTTATTTGGCCTGCTACATTGTTTTGACATGACCCAACCATTATATCCAATGTTACTTACGTGTGGTGTATCACTTAAAGCTGAAATGTTTAGTTTAAATGAAGCCCCCCCCCAAACACACAATGTACAGGTCCATGTAGAATCTCAGGAGCTTTGAGGTTGGATCTCCAGCTGGTGATCCCAGTAAAATACTCCTGTACTTAGTCAGTTCAGCGGTAATTCACATTTAGTAGTTGGGTTTGGTTCTGTCTCTTGTGAATAAATGTCTAGACCAATGTCATGCAACACAGTGTACTCTTTAGAAGTACAGCACAGAACCAGTAGAAGTTCTCAAGTTCTTGTCTGCGTCCTTGATCCCGAGAATGGAATGACACACATCCCGAACACATTCCGAACATACATAGTTCAGGAAACCGCATGCGTCAGATCTGTGGAGGTCTGCTCTCTGAGGTCCGGGCTCCCACACCGTTTATCTTCAGGGGGCTGCATCTGTAGTAACAGTGGCGTGATCTTCATCCCCCTTCTCTTTATGAACACCAGACCCACATTCCTGAGCTGGAAAACCCTCAGTCTGAACGACTGCGTGCATTCCTCGCCTGGCTACAGGACTCGAGGACCTTCAGCTCAACTCTTCACATCGTGAAGTAAGTCAAGAGCCCTATGTCTGTTGGATTGGCGCGTGTGTGTATCAAGGTGACGGCCGTGGTCCTTTTTCGTTTGGAGACCATCAGTTACCGTACATGAAATGGTAAATCAGGTATTCACATTGTGAACATGCAGCCACTGTGAAGGTCATTGAAGATATGGGTCAAGATGAAGGCCCCGCATAGTCTACAGTGTTTGGGTTTCAGTTCCGTTGTGGTGCTTTCTCACACCATGACATTCGTCTGCGATAAGAATCTGTTTCTTACACATGTCAAAGGGCAATAGGGCAATTCTTCCGAAGGTCTCATGAACCAAAAGGATAATTGATCATTTAAAAAGGGTAGAATAATTCCAGTAGACTGTGAGTCTATTCAGACTGCATTCACTTTACATAATCATTAATGTCATGACTCCTCTCGGCAGGGATGATGCTTCAGGGAAGACCAGCTTTTTCCAGTACTTGGTAGAGGACCGGTCGGAATCAGCCTTCTCCTACTACGAGTTCCTGCTCCACGTCCAGCAGCAGATATCCAAGTAGAACACAGCTACCGGAAGGCCGTGGGCCCAGTGTACAACAACAAAAACAGTAGAGACAGTGGCACGTGCGGAAAAAGGAAGCTCCCTTCCACTGACTGTAGTGTAATTGGACCACGGATGGACAACCCGCCCACCCTGGTTCTCTGGTAGGCGGTCCACCGTGCTCGGCCAATGAGTGTGGGACGGGAGGCGTCAAGGGGAAGGACCAAAAACAAGAGGAAAAATCCTACTGGCTAAATAACGGTGACTTCGGAATTTGAAGGAATAAGCTGTCTGACTCACAGATCAACCAGAGTGCTCTGAACAAGCTGCTTCCCCCACCAGCCTGCTCTCTCGGCCGCGGTCGTAGCTCCGTGTCACATCTCTACCCCGCGGCTCCTCCTCTCTCCTCCGATTTAAATGGACTTTTTATTCGCATGTCGTGATGTCTGAACCATATTGTTTTTTTTTTAATTACTCATGCTTTCCCCCGTACAGCCTCCCCTAGTTTATGTCCTGTCGTTCTCAACCAACTCTCCCTCCTTGTTTTCCATTGTGTACTTTGGAGCTGCGCCTGTCGTCATTGTGTTTTCTGCTGCTAAACAGGCGATTGGCTGCCATCTGCTTGACAGGTTGCTAGACAGCAGTGGCTGAGGACCGACCCCAGCTGTTCAAACCCTGTGTCGTCAGGTGAAACTGAATTCCCTGTAAACTACCCAACCCCTCTTGTTTTTTGAGCCACTAGCGGAAGTTGCTATCCACTTTGTAACTATTGAAAATAATATTTTATGTGCGATAATTTATGACCAGCTTATTAAATAAAGTCTAACATTCACATATTCAAAGTATCTGCTGTAAATCTACAATAGAGTGCTTGTTTGCTAAACCGACTGATTCGTGATGATAAAGGGGGGCCTCTGGTCAGGTTAATGGAAGGAACGTTGTGAATCGTTCACAGCTCAACACAGTCACTGCAATTTGTTTGAGTTTAATGATCTGTCATGGCTAAATAAGTTCCTTCAGATTTTTTGAAGACGCTATTCACATAGAAAATAAAGCCAAGTTGCAGTTATGTTCATAGAGGGCAATGAGAGAAAATCCATAGTTGGTTGAAGGAAATGGAGTGGGCTGTTTCCTAGCTGAAAAGGATGAAGACATTTCACAGTGAACTAGTTGCCTAATGACTATAAATATCGGTACATGTAATGTATACTTTAAAGAAAACACGTTCATGGTTTGTTTCACTATATACTGTCATTAGCATGAAATGTCACGGTCATTAGTAGACATTTAGAAAATGGAATGATTACGTTAAATCATTTGTGTTCTCCAATATGAGACCCGATGTTTGGGAAGATATTCTGTCATTTACCACTGAGCACCCATTTTAAAAGCTAGACTTTTTTTTAAGACTAGGTTGACTGACTTGAAATGGAGATCGACCGCAGATGTTTTAAGGATTATACTCTGTAATGTACATAACAAAAGAAATGACTGCGGCCTTCCTGATCCATGAGCAAACATCTCAGGTTCCCAGATGGTTAACTCATTTCAGAAACCCCTAAGAACACACTTGTAGCCATAACATCTATAATATTATTTCCTCCCATGTGTATAAAGCATTTTATGTAATGATTTAAATATATTTGCCCGCCAGTCTGGTCTTAATGACCGAGACATTGGGGACATTAAAAAAAAAGTTTTTGATGAGAGACCCTGCACCTCACTCAAACCTTCAGCAGTCCATGTGAACCAAATGTGGCTGCCCAGACTTCTGTACTACCACAGGCCACCACCAATTATTTTTATTTATGCCACAAATAGTTTTACACAGTTCTTGTTTCCTTTTACTCAGAAGGACAGAAGTAATTTGACCTTTCACTTGGTGCACAGATATTCCTTCCCTGCAATACGTCATGAGCACACACACACACACACACACAGGCAAATAAAGTCAAATGGGCTTTTCTTTACATCTCAACTCCACACTGAATACGCAGTGAGGCGTCGCAGGAAATTTCATGAGCCCTTCCACAGCAAACAAACTACCCCTTTTGACCAGCTCAATTGAAACACCCATGTTGACTTGGCAGCCCTCACACGCGTGTCCACTTTAACACCCTCTTCCCTCACTACCAACAATGTCTTTGATAATTTCACTGGGCATGATGTCATAGTTTCCAATTCAGCCCTCCAGCGTGACTCCGTGTTCCCGTTTTGAAATCCAGAGCGTTTTTTTTAACTTAACTGTCGTGGTGACCACTGCTGCAAATGTACATCTGACCTGAGGTGACATTTAACGACAACGTTTTTCTTGCTCGGTTTCCTTTTCCGTTACCGGGATTTGCCAGAGGGGCCTAGTCTCGTAGTCAGGACTGCTACAGAGGATGCCGCCTGCGGTTTTTGTCTGCTGTCTGGGATTCAATGAAAGGCAGGTTATATGCTTGTTTTTACAATAGCATATTGTTTGACAGGATGTACTGCAGATAGTAATGACAGTCAAAATAGAAGGGGGGGGTGGGTGTTTGAAGTCCAGAAAAATAAGAATCCCTGATAACACCCAGAAGTCTCTCTTTTATCCCAGTGTCAAAATAAACAACTCTTCTGAAGGAAACAGTTAATATTCACATGATGGTATGTTAAAATGTGCAGTTGTAGACTTTTGGTGACATATTAACAGCGTATTATTCCATGGTAGTAAACCATCCACTGTTCGCAGCAGGAATACGCAAACCAACGTCTTTACGGCCTTTGGTGTTTGCATTAATGTGAAGCGAAAGCAAGCTCTCGTGATGCTCATGTTGAGGTCAGTGTACGCAACTCATGCGAGTCTTCACACCACTGTTTGAGTTTTATGGGCAGTTCAAACCACACTGTTTGCTCAGCTTTCCTGCAGCTTGACACAAGACACAGACAAACTAATACACCACCTCCATCAACCTCTCTAACCATCAGAGAGAGAGAGAGAGAGAAAGAGTTGGCGAGGAGTTTATTTTGATGAGCATTCCATGAACAGGCGTGAATTCTGAACTTGAGAGAGCACCAGTAGCAAAACATGGGACCCAACAGTACATCAAGTCTGTTGACTACTAAGTCAATATTTCTCTCACAAAAGGCAGCTTAGATTCAAATTATGAATGTTTGGAATAGCCTACCGAGTTGTATTGAATTTCAAAGCCTTGTCACTGGGCAATAACAGTATGTTGTTTCTTTGTTTTTTAAAGGCAACATGAAAAGCCTAATCTGTCTGAGAGACTGTAGAAATTGTGGTACTTGGCCCACATACAGTAGTAAAGAATGGCACAAGACCCAACTCAGTCCCTACCCTGGGGCCTAGAGTGGTAGCCAATAGTGGCCACAACTTGACGTCACAATGAATACATCAGCCCTTATTATGTAAGACATCCGGCCTTCATGCTTAGCGACCCTCCTCTTCATTGGCCAGCTTGCTGAGCCCACAGGACGTCGCTTCCTGCCATTTGCCAGAAGTCTTGGCTTTGCCGTTCGCAGATTTATAAGAGTCGTCTTTAGTGCTTCCTTTATGGAGCGACTACTGAGATCGGGCCAAAACGGGCGCGCTCCAATGGTCCTCTCGTTCCCCAGACCAACACTTCTTCATAACCGAGAAGCCTCATTTCCTCCTCGAGTCCAGGCAAATTCGATTCCTCATTTCCAGATGTTTTTGTTTTTCCGGGGGAAGGTGGGGAGAACCAGACTACAAGACTCTTATGGAACGCCTGTGTGATACGAACCCGCCTCCTTCAATCAGAATCAGAAACACTTACACTATTCACCAAAGTATGTCAGTGCAAACCCAGAATTTGACCCTGTGTTTAGGTGGATCCAGCATAGAAAATATACAGAGGATGACTGATTTGGGCAGAAGCTTGTTCCAGACTGACTCTGAGGCCGTTACAAATGCTATTTAATGAAAACAAGATGGTTGGCTTCTGTGGAAATCAGGGGGTTAAAGCCTGGGGTACACGAACTGGGCTCTGTTTTCTCATCCTCCCAGGGGCTTGAGAATTTTAGGAGTGGTGTGGCCTGTTCCATATCAGTCCATCTATAGATTTATCGGGCTATTGTGCATCCTGTATAGCCCCAATTCCTTTTCTGGAAATACACTTGGGTGTTTGTTTGATACTTTTTTTGTGTCTCATCATTCTTGAAGGCTTGTTGTTTGTTGTCCTGTTTTGCTTTTGTTATCTTTTATTCCTTAATTTAGAGACAATAATTAATCTAAGACAATATAGTGTAAATGTTGGTACAGGTCAAAAACAAAACAAGATAAAACAAAAGATGTTGGTTACTCGGGAGACCTGTCACCATTGAGCTGTCACTGAGTAGGAGGTCTGTAGTCATTTCTAACACACATTATGAGGGGCTAGTGAAAAGCCAAGTGTTGGATGAAAGAGACCTGCACCTCGCTCAAACCTTCAGCAGTACATGTGCACCAAATGTGACCCATGAGCACATGCATGACGTCATGAGCACGTCATGAGAATAAAGCACTGAATCTCACTCATCATCTGTTACTACAATTAAAGGCCAGCACTTATAATAACGAAATGTTAAGACACACGCACTGTTCTTCAAGCCAACACGTGCAAATATCCTGTTAAAAGCAGACTTAGAGCTAACGTGTTTTTCAAACATGGCAACGGTTCTAGTGCTTGGGTTCCTCGCAGAAGATTAGCTCAGAAGTATTGTGGAAGTCCAGCACTGATCTAGGGTTCTCCTGTTTGTCGTATGTGGACCATCTGTAAAATCACTGATTTTACAGATGGTCAAACAAGCTTGTGAATAAATACGTCTTTTATTCCTATAAACAAACATATTTTATCGAATATGTATTGACTTTATGCCAATAAATAATGCTTTTCATGCTTTTCATCCGTAATAACGTTTGAGTTATGAAGGCATTCCGAGTGACACTAGCCTACAGATTATCAGATGCCGGCCAACGCAGACTGAAGAGGTATAATCTTTTTGCCTAAAAACGGGCATGGCTGGTCCTATCTAGATTTGTGGTATTCTTTTCCAGTTGTTCAATGACAGTAACTTATAATTATGGGCGAAATCCGCATGTAAGAATAGCACGAAATATAAACTTTTTTTTAAACTGGCAAACATTTGTGTGCCAGTATTTACTGTTAAGTCCTGAGAAAATCAACAACACCACAAGGTCACTTTCTATGGTAATTGAGAGTTTAGCCAAGTCAACATTATTTACTGTTTGGTCCTGAGAAAACAAAATAAACACCTCAAGGTCTTTGTAGTGTTTGTGGTCTATAGGACCTATTTTATGTGGAACGTTACTACCACGTCGTAGTCTGTTATTAGTCTACCTACAAGTGATGACGCATTGATTTATATGTAATGATGTAATAATTTCAGTTCCAATGCAAGTGATTAAACATTGACACCGACCCCAATCATTTTTGTAGTTGTGTAAGTAATGGTAACAGACACAACAGTCATTTCAGTTGTAGTTGCAGGTTTAGGAGTTGTAAGGGGGAAACAAAAATATCCTATGTCACGATTTAATGTATTCTTACATTGTCCTCCTGGTACGCATCATGAGATAGTAAATATTTAACGTTGACACCTAATGAGGCGTCAATTAAAGATTATAGAAATGTAATAATGGCTAGGGTAACATTTTTTGTTTTTGTATGGATTTTTGTTTATCTATTGTATGCATTTCATATGATCTATTGTAGGCTAATTGCCTTTAACCCAATAAAAAATCATAAAAACTAGTTGAGGAAGACAGACCAAAACTGGGGATTATTTAACAAAAAACGTAAGTAACCGTAGTAACCGCAGTCTTTGGTTGAAATACTCTTACCTCGTCAGGCTGGTTCGGTTGAAACGGATTAGGTTACTGGTGCGACCGAGTCAGGGTCTCCACACAGCATATTGAATTCCTGACGTAACCAGTCATATTTGTTGCATTATGCGAAGTGATCAGATGATCAACAGTTGCTTTAAAATTTAAATTTACGCTGCAACGAATTAGTCTTATACGGGTGATATGGAGAAATCTCAACTTTCCCAGTAGCCTAAGCCTCCCGCGAGAATTCATATTTATTGTTATGTCACTTTAAAACGTAATATTTGATACGTCAATCGTTAAAAATAATTTCATATTGAGGGGGTGTGTTCTCTGAAACTTGCTCTGATAGAGCCTCTATTGACAGTACGGCATTCACACGATCCACACAAGCGGGCAGTGTGACACGCGCTTTGGTTGTTTGTTGTTCCGCAGGGGCTATAATTGCTCAGTGATATCTGTTTGTCCTTATCCAGCAGTATTTCCTTGTTGGCAGTGGTTTATAGTCGCAAACGGACTGGCAGTGGTGTATAGTCGCAAACGGACTTCATTGCAATTTGAGCTATTCCACGGCCGTTATTATTCAGTGCCTATAACCTACAAAGTAGTAATTAAAAAAAATACTTGAGTCTGGAGTTCTATTTGAAAGGGAACATGGCTTCAAATGGGATGGAATGTATGCAGTTAGCAGAGGACCAGATCAAAATTCTGGAGGAGAACTTCACCAAAGTCTCCAAGCATCCCGATGAGTCGACGCTCATGTTGATCGCAGCGGAAAGCGGACTAACCGAGGAAGAGACAGCCGTAAGTGTTCACTTCTAGGGACATTACTTTTCTATGGATAAAATTATGCAATCTAAGGAACTTTAATGAGCATGAAGTGAAAGCACGCGCCCTGGACCTAATATGTTTCACACACAATGAGTGTCTATTCAAATTAGGTTATTCCTGTCTATATTTTGTATTACTACAATTTTAACCATATTCATCCTAAACAGACAATAATTAATGTAGGGTAGCAAATAGTTGGAAAGCTCGTCTATAGGCTTTGTTGTTGTGTACTAGTGTTGAGAATTTTCTGTGCTGGCTTAGGTAACTGCAGTGCGCTTTCCAGCAAGTTTTTGTCCCGTTCTTTCCACGCACGGTTGAACAAATGCTATGTAACAATTTCCAACGAGAGCAATTGGTGTTTCACTGAATAGACGTCAGGGCGCAGATGACTGGTCAGCAGAATGATCGTTGTTTTTAATGAGATATTATCGACTTTTAGGATAACCAAATGTGTAGCCAAACTGTAATAAAATTAGTTTGCATTCAGTAGAACCAATCATGTAGTCAGAGAACAGAATGATTGCGCTCGCGCGTCAAGTGACACCTCGCGCGACTCACTCGGTTTGCTATTCATCTGAAATAACGCTTATATAGTCTTAAAAAGCGAAATTATACCTAATCAAAGGAATTTCTAATATTCTAATAATACACGAATTGTCCTCATTATATGGTTTACACACGTTGCCAGTTGGATCCGTTTTGAAGTAAATCACCATAGGTCTACCTTGATGAAAGTCAGTATTTGATGATTGGGCCAGTGACCGTAGGCGTGAGTGAAACAGAGCCTATACTATGTTTGAAAGCTTGGTAAGTGATGACAACAGAGGTGACTCGAGAAAATTAAGTTATGCAGACATCTCAGTCTGATAGCTTTCCATTTTGTGCTGAGGCTGTCAGTAATTCGCTGCTTTTAATAAACTTTAACATCCTAGGGGAAATAATGTCACCTTTCAGGATTTACAATCAGTTTAGTATAGCCTGCTTTGCGATCCCAGTAGGCATTTGGATTGATTCTGAGTTGAGGACCTGTAGTCATGTCGCGGGCACATTTTCTGTTTCTGGGGTGTGTGCACGTGACAGAGAGCTACGCTGACATCTCTTTGCTTTGAACAGATGTTTTCCGCCCTGCACATTATTTACATGAACAAAGAGAGGGTCATAAAGAGCACTGTGCGTATCAGGGCTGCCAGTAGGACACGCACTCCGCAAACCGGTTGGGTCTGCTGCCTCTCCGCCCTGGTTGGATGCCTGGCTGTTTCCATTACATGTGCAGAAAGGTGGTAGAAGCCCAGTCAACTTGACTGGGCAAATGTAATTATGGGTGAGGCCCTCTGACTCCATTAACAGCTGATGTTTTTAACTGCCTGCTGTTGTCTCAGAGTTGCGGCTGTTTGATCGACCTTACAGTCCCTCGGGGAAGACACTCCCTGTCCTGCATGAAGTGCATTTGCATTGTGTTCCAATGTGCTTCATGTGCTGGCTCATTTCTTCTATTTCTAAATGGCAGAGTTCATGTGATGAGACATCCGTCGCCCACCTGGGAGGCACCATGAGGCACCATGCAGTGTTCATTCATTATTATGGCCATGCGCCAATCAGCCTACCTGACATACTGTACCAGTCAACAGTTTTGACTGTGTAGGCCAGTTGGACCAGATAGAAACACATAGATTCTTCATTTTTTTGCACAAATTTTTCTGAACTTGGGCATTGCTCAAAGAGAGAAACTGTGAACGTTTAGGCTTGTGTTTTGTTGACATGATAAATGCTTTCTCAGCTGTGTCATCATAGCTGTGCATTCCTTGACAACTTGGATTTCCAAACAGTGGCCGGCTTGGCATGTCAAACAGCTCAAATCTTTAAGCACAATCAGTCTCATGTGGATGTTCAAAACTGTGATTGTGGGGCACTTTGAACGCATTTTCCACAACACTATCTTAATGCAGTTGACTAAAACTCCCACAACTGCCTAGCCAGAAACACATTGCTAGAGCAAATCCCTCCTTAAAATCAGAGTTTGTTTTATTTACTGTAAGCAGCCCTGGGTGTTGCTTTGGTAACGTCATGGCCCAGCATATGGAAAGACACCTTGGACAATGTGATTTCTTACAACTATTCATGTCACAGTGACTTCATTGAGAGTCTGCCTTTTAACATTGTCACCAGGGGTTAGTTCAGGTTGACTAATGCACCAGTCCTGATGTTATTTGGGACCATCAGCCAGTCAAACAATAATAACAATAGCCTGTCTCTGACACCTCCCTTGGCCTGTTTTTATTTGTTCCAGAAATGGTTCAGGCTACGCAACGCGCAGTGGAGACAGGCCGAGGGCCTTCCAGCTCAGCTGGGATCAGTGAAAGACTGAGGTGGCGTAGGAACCTCCCAGTCACTTCCGTCGCTTCGACACACCCTTACTGGGACCCATCGACCAGTCCCACTTTCCTGGCATCATTCTCTCTCTTTTGTATCCATCAATTGCTGAATGTGAAGTGAATCATTGTTCTTTGCCAAGATAACTGCCTTGTTTACATATTAATAATAAATATATATATAGTAATTAAATAAATAACATGTATTATTATAAATTGTGTCATGGTAGTCTGTTTTAATGCTACATGCTGTGTGTGTGTGTGTGTGTGTGTGACGAGGCAGCTGAGGAAGTAGGGTACAATGGTGGGAAGGGTTGACAAGGGGTGCTTTGTTTTTGTGTATCTCTCAGCATGAGGCTGATTAACATTGGGCTTTAATAGGTGTATAGAAGATGTGAGACTGCACTCACATTAGGAATCTCCTGGGCCCTTTAACGGGGGCTTTGGGGCCCAATGGGAGAGGTTTTGAAGGGAAAGGTTTTAGACATGCGAGCTGGGATCAGAGCACACAACCACCAGCAGGTGATGCCATCCACTTGTCTGCTCAGCTGTCTAGGACGGGAGACATCTTGTTTGTATGTGTACAGGGGAAAGATCAGCACTTGAGGCACTGACAGACTGATCATGCGAAGTGACTGCGTAACCAAACTGACAGAAACCAATAGCAATACAACAGGTAGTTCTGGTCCTAATGAAATCTTCCCCATGATCTGTTTGACTGTTGGTTTCGTGACAGATAACCGTGGGTCTCAACTGGCGCATCCTGCATACACTGTGGAACTACTTCCTTTGTTAGTGTGTATTGTTTTCACCCCGTTCAGCTGAGTGTGTAAAAAAAGAGAGTCACACCCACAAAGGAAACAAGTGAGTTTATTCAGTTGTGCGGCGATCACACCAAATGCTAAACATTCGCCAAGCTACTGCCGAAGAATATTCTCCCCTCATGTCTCTCTTAAGTCATTGTGTGACATAATGATTTGTGTTGCAGCTGGGAAAGAAAACAAGCAAAAACAAATCAGTCAAAAAGACAAAATCAATGTTAAAGACCTAAAAAACCTATCCCATCGCTACTTCATTGATATGTAACAACAACCAATGGCAACATTTACCCAGAAGGTAATGCTATATCACATTTTATGTCATCCCTGAATCTACAATTCTTGCTGGAGTGGTCATTAGCATGCTATAAGAGGCCAATGTGGTGTGTATGGAATTTGAATGGGCCCTGACATTGTTTGTTGCTAAGAGGACAACATGAGTCTGTGTGGAATCTATCACCCCAGGTCCGGTGAGCATCAAATGCCCGAAGATTCATTGGTCCAGCTGGCCACTGTGAATTTTTAAACTTTTTTTTGCAACGTCCAATTGGTTATTAAGCCCCTCCTTCACCGCAACACATCCCAGTGGACTTCTGACAGTCCGAGTCAAGGTTTTTGTCCTCCGATGCCATTCTGGTTCTTATCAAGCTAGTTGCTCGACCAGGAAGTCAAAACCAGAATCGTTATTGGCCGGAGGGAATGTGCTGTTTGTTTATGTACCTTGATTCAGTTCACAGATTTATAAATGATCATTTTTCGTAAAGAGAAATCAGGTCTGAAATGCCACATAGGAATTAACAACTTTAGGAACCTCTTTAAAGCTTGAAATAAACCAGCCTTTTCTATTTCCAGTAGGGTGACAAAATTAAGCTCCTACATTTGTAAACTGGTTTTCTGTGTTATTGTAAATTATTTGAGTGTTCATCTGTTCGCTGACCTGTCTTTCATGTTTTATAAAATCAAAGGTGGGGTGGGGCACACTGGGGGTGCATTAATTTGAGATGCTGTGAAATTAGTTTAAGCTGGGATCCATGATTTTAACAATAACTAAGCACCCACCCTACCCCTGCGTAAGTAAAAAAGCAGATGAATAAGTATCTAGAAATGTAACTAGTGAAAATTATTATAATTTTAAACATGGTTAGTGTTTGTTTACATTAAAAGTAAAACAATTGTACATTTTATGTCCTGATGGATATGATTGGGTATAAGTTGGACTAAGCTCATGAGAAATTTATAGATTCTGTACTTCTAGAATCAGTATACAAAAAGGTATGTACTGTGGATACAAAGCATCTAGATAGCAGTTCCACTTAGTAATTAAACATTTTCAGATCTTCATTCAGGAGTTTGCTTGCTTTGGTGATATAAGTACACACACACACACACACACACACACACACACACACACACACA
>JACXGI010016219.1:0-16226 GCA_016801175.1 Esox masquinongy | reverse complement strand
TGGCACCTGCACACAGTGCCAAAGCTACCAGTACCTGGTTTAAGGACCATGGTATCCCTGTTCTTAATTGGCCAGCAAACTCGCCTGACCTTAACCCTATAGAAAATCTATGGGGTATTGTGAAGAGGAAGATGCGATACGCCAGACCCAACAATGCAGAAGAGCTGAAGGCCACTATCAGAGCAACCTGGGATCTCATAACACCTGAGCAGTAACACAGACTGATCGACTCCATGCCACGCCGCATTGCTGCAGTAATTCAGGCAAAAGGAGCCCCAACTAAGTATTGAGTGCTGTACATGCTCATACTTTTCATGTTCATACTTTACAGTTGGCCAACTTTTCTAAAAATCCTGTTTTTGTATTGGTGTTAAGTAATATTCTAATTTTGGGAGATACTGAATTTTCATTAGTTGTCAGTTTTAATCATCTCAATTAAATGAAATAAACATTTGAAATATATCAGTCTGTGTGTAATGAATGAATACAATATCCAAGTTTTACTTTTTGAATGGAATTACTGAAATAAATCAACTTTTTGATGATATTCTAATTATATGACCAGCACCTGTATATTTCTAGTTGGTGGAAGTCAGCACCTCAACCTTCTACAAAATGAAGCATTACGGTCAGAGCTACCTGCTGTGGTCACGGTACGGTGATGGTGTCATCATGCCGTGCGCTTCCAGAAGAAAAATTGTTTTATATTTTTCTAGTTAAAAACTCTTTTAGTATTAACTGACTGAAGGCAGCATATATTAATAATGAATTGATTGAATAATACACTGCTCCAAAAAATTAAGGGAACACTTAACACATTGGGTCTCGAGGAAGGAAAAATATTTAAAATCAAAATCTTTACTGAACATTGTGTAATTCGTTGAGAACAAAATGACTGGTAACACTTTCCGATAAGGGTACATGAACTACCAATAACAAATTCAGTAGTTAACATGAACGAATGATGAACAAAGACATGTACAAACGGTTAATAATGATAACTCCTACTTTATTAATGATTTACAAATGCATTAACCAAAAGAGTGTGGTGTCATTTGTTCATGTTGAAACAGAACATGAACTCATGTCGTTAGTTAGTGATACTTAATGTATGATAATTCATCACTCCTTAAGGGGACACAAAATAATTAACTAATGGTGAAGTATCAGTTATTAAGGGTTTTCTAGCTACCCATGTGTCATTAGTTAGACAATTGCAAATTACCTTAAGGTGTTAACACGAATATAACATGGCTGAGCAAGCTAGCAGAATGCTAACCGAAACTAACAAACACTTGACTGGAGCTAGCATACAGCTAACTGGAACTAGCTAATCGCTAACCCTTACTGTGCAACAATTGCAAAGTTCCTAAACAATACAGTTACAAAATTCTTACTGTGCAACAATTGCAAAGTTCCTAAACAATACAGTTACAAAATTTAATTATATTAATCCTAGGGATATTGTCAGGAGCGTTGTTTTAGAAAATAAAATGTTCATACAGTACTGAAACAAATTCGTTTTTTTTCAAAGGAAGGTACCACCATCATGGCATTTTACGTTCAACATGGGTTTTCTGTCTAGTTCGTAGTTATAAAATTACTATGCTTTTCCAACTTTCTACACACTTTAACAGGCCATTATCGAAATGTCCAGTGTACTTTTGTACATTACCGACCTGGAAAACAGGATAAATTATACGAAAACATGGCTTTTCCTTCAAGAGTTACCAGAACGTGCAGGTGTTTGTTTGGATCGAATTCAGTCCCAACGCAACGCAACCACGTCTCTCTGCCCCCGACTGGCCAACCATAGTAAGTGTCCTTTAATAGATCTAATGTATCCCCATTTCAAACAATACATAACCTCTAAACGCGACCATAGGTTTTGTGCGCGTCACACCTATTTGAAGACGCAAGTAGCCAGCCTACCTTAGTAATAATAATGGTTACCGCACTGTAATCATATTAACAAATTGGATTATCTTATGAAAAATGTATAGTACTTAGCCTATTCATGCAAACAACTAGCTACATGAATGCATGTCCTGCATTAAACAATTAAGAGATTTAGCTAAACTTGCTTTGTAAAGTTAACATAATTACTTTCGTATTATATGTATGTTCGCTATCTAGATGTTTGTTGTATGTAAACCAAATTAACATGACGACACTGTGGACACGAGTGACAGCAAAATGTTAGATACAGTAGCTAGCTACAGTCCTAATGTAGCTGGTGTGTTGAGTTAGAAATTGTTTTTTTCTAAATAACAGTACAATAACCTAATGTTTGCTGAATTAGTCTCATACCTAATCGTTAGCAATAACAAATGCTACCAGTAATGTGTATCTTGTTAGTTCATCAATGTAAACAATTGCAACTCTAGCTACCAATAAATCATGTATTTATTAAATTCAGTCCATACAGTAGTTGCTTCAGATACTGATATAGCCTAAATTGACTAATTTGCCTTGATTCTTGGTTAGCCAATTGCTTGAATACAGACTAGTTTACAGATTACTCTGTTTTTAATGTTCACCACTAGGAAATAGATGTACCAGGATAAGTGTGAAGAACCGGTGCCCACTAACTGTTGATCATTCTGGTCTACAGGCACCGTTGGAGGTGTGACAGGCAATGTCCAGGACAGCAGGTAGCGATTACATGAATACTTGTGAGAATGATAAGCATGGCATACGGAAGTCTATAGAAGTTCTCAGTCTCCCATTGCTGGCTTGTCTCTCAAGTTAGCAGGGTAGGTCCATATTTGAGACCAGACATTGCTCTAAGTGTCCTGAACACTGTGCTGTTTTTTGGATGGGTTGTTAAACAGGGTCCTGACTGATCACTACAAATCCAATGGCACTGATGATATGAGAATGGGTTTTAGACCATGTCTTGGCAAAATATCCAATATGGGCCTCATAACAACATTCGTAACTAATCATCCCCAGCCTCCAATTGGCTCATTCATCTGCTCTCCTATTGTAACTATTCCCCCAGGTCATTGTTCTAAATGAGAATATGTTCTTAGTCAACTTACCTGGTAAAATAACAGGTTAAATAACAATCTATTGGCTAACGAAAAACCCTTCTGTTAATGTGTATTAATTATTCTATGTCTCTTTACTGTTCCTGTCCATCCCATCAGTGACCATATCTGTCAGTTTATTCAGTGCTCGGATGCTGCAGACTACCACAGGTACTGGGTCCTAACCATTAAAACATTTTCATTTATTGCTCCTGAACCGTAGAAGTTAGAATCTTCATTTCTTTTCCACGTGAAAGAGGGCATTCTGCTGCAAATAACGTCTTGTTTGTGTACTTTTGTAAACCAGAAGCTCCGCAATTGTGATCACAAAACCTCTAGTTGACGCGCCGGCGCGTCTTCTAGATCACACATTTCTATTCATTGCTCCGGAACCTTAGAAGTTAGACACTTCATTTCTTTTCCACATGAAAGAGGTCTTTCTGCTGCAAATATCTTCTCGTTTGTGTATTTTCTTCAACCAGAAGCCCTGCAATCGTGATCACAAAACCTATATTTCTTCAGGATTTCAGCAGCAGCCCCAACTAATTATACCTGATCAATGTGCAAATAAGAATGGTACATTTTATTTTGTTTCAGAGTGCTTTGCAATGTTTACAAAAACTGCATCAGCCTGTGGTATTTACAGTTTTTTTCTCTAAATTATGTAGATTGAAGTCCATAGTGGAAGCTTACTGTAGCATATGTTATTGGTCTTTGAGTGAGCAAATAGGGAGAAGTTATAAAGTTTATGTTGCTATTTGTTGTTTATTCCCTGTGTGATGCAAATTGCAGATGAAAAGGTTCACAAACATGGGTTATTGTTAGGATTTGGGCAATAAAGGCACCTCCTATTCAAAAAAAAAAAAACGTTCCTCAGAGTTAAAAAAAAATAAGGGAGGACTGCCATCTAGTGGTGGCTTTTGTAAGTATAATATAATACATAGTGTAATACATTCAGGGAACCAATATTATACATTTTGAGTGATTTTCTGAGATTTGGAGAAAAAAACGGATGTGCACAAGAGTAAAAAAAAATGCCATGTTCATTTTATTCTTTTATATCTTCAAAACCATTCAACGTGTAGTTATTCTGAACCCCTGGGGGTATGCAAATGCAATGTAAAACTGGAGACCTGTATTTTACTTCTACTTTTCAGTAAAAAAACAAATATGTGCACTTGCGTTTCGAGATTTTTTTCCGACTATTTCACCTTATTACTCATGTGTCTAAGAAAATGTGTTTTCAATACATCCCTCATGTAGCTGAGGGTCTTCAGAATCACAGAATATAAAGCACTTCCTCTACTATAAAGGATGGCCATTTTAGAAGCTAAAATGTCAAGATAGTGACAGGCGGACTTGAAAATCCTACAGATGCATCTACCTGTGAAAGATCTCTGCTCATATCATCCAGTCATGAAGGGTAACTGAGTTTTGGGCTGGTAACTGAGATGTCACTTTTTCAAATTCCCCAGATGAAAGTTCTTAGTTTACCCTTGAGCAAAGCTTAACTTTTATTGCTCCTGTTGGTCTCTGTCTCAGAGTACCTGTTAACTGACCAAATTGTAAACATTTGTGGAGGGAGAGGTGATTGGAAGATGTATGACTGCTAGCTGCTTGAGAAAAATATTGGTTAAAGCCCTGAACTACCCAATTTACAATTCAAGGGTTAGACATTGGCGGTATTTCAGAAAGCGGGTTTAGTGAAAACAGAGTTAGTTGACTCAGAGTTGAGGGAAACTCTGGGTTTACGGTTTCAAAGAGCCAGTTCGGCGTTACTCTGAGTCAGTTACTACGGCAACATACTCCGTGAAGCTAACCTGCTCGCTAGCAGGTTTTATCCAACTAACTCTGAGTTTGTTCTACTCCTTAACTGAAACGTGCTCTCTGAACGTGTCAGACAGGGCGTGTCCTTTTTTCGAAGAGCCACTTGAAACACAAATACTCTGCAGAAATCTCCGTCGGGAGTGATCAGACCCCGCTTGGATGTTTTTTATCATTCCCTAATGATTATTTGTTTGAGCATTACCGTTCTTCTGCACAAGCGATCATTCATCTGAACAATATTCTCAGCCCTCATATCGTTCCTATGATACATCGTGGACATGCACTCTGATCAGAACAACTTTTGCAGTTTTCTGTGTAACATCGGTGATGCTGAGCGTATGTCCAAGGCAACCGCCTCTGTTGGGCTGTCATAGATGTGACTCTTGCACTGAAATGTTTTATGTACACATTTGTAGTGTTCCTGAGTCACAGACCCACGAGCCTCATCAAAAATGAATTCCACAGAGTTGTAGGTATCAGTCTAAGCAGTAATCAGTTTATTTAGTATGAAGCTTTGAGACTTGAAGCACTAATCAGTCCATATTTTAGGGTGTCCAGGGATTGGCTGCATAGATGGCACTCATACTCCTATCACAGCTCCTTCAGTAAATGAAGGAGATTATGTAAATATGAAGTCTTTCCACAGCATTAATGTGCAGATAGGCCAGCAAAGAATTGTAATTTTTTTGAGAATTGTGTTTATTTATTTTGCTTAAATTTCACTTTCTACATAAATATGTTGAATTAATCCACTGAAAGGTGTTGAATAAGGTAGGGGAGGCTAAACAGCATCACAATTGCTTGCACTGATATTATACTGTCCTGTTTGAAGTATATTTTTTCATTTCATCTTCAGTTGCTGCCAAGCACGTTTTGTGCCAGTTGGGTTCCACCTGCATAAATGAGTGAACCCACATGTTACAGGCAAGTGAGCTCGGCCGTGAAAAATGCCCAAAAGCAACTATACTTCCAGCGGAGCCTTAAGAAGTTTGACATGTCTGTAAAAACGCTCACCAACGTCTACAGGTGCACCATTGAGAGCATCCTCTCAGGCTGCATTACTGCCTGGCACAGCAGCTGCTTCGATCACAAGTCCCTTCAGAGTGTGGTGAAGTCTGCGGAGCGCGTCATCAGCTGCCACCTCCCCTCTGTGCAAGGCATCTACCATACACAATGCTTTCGGAAAGCACGGAACATCATCAAAGACTACAGCCACCAGGCCATGGTCTATTCATACCGCCGCTGCTGTCTGGTAGACACTACCGGAGCATCGGGGAACGCATTTCCAGACTCACAGTATTTTCCCTCAGGCCATACGGCTTCTCAACAAACAACAATGATCTATGATCATACTGATCACACACGAACATTCCAAATGCTCTGATGTCTTTCTATGTATATTTAATGTACATTAGAATATTATTTTGTTTGTACCATTCATAGCATATTACATTTATAATATTCAATACTTCTACCCATATTGTTCATATTTCCTATCCTACTCTCTTACAATTTCCACTAGTTTACATTTTAATGTATATTATTGCTATATTTTTGCTTTATATATTTCTTAATTCTTACTATGCAGATGTGTGCCATGTCACTGTTCAGAATGATGCTGTGTTATTCGGTGCATTTGATAAATACACTCTGAACTTGATATTACACCCCCAGACACACATTATATAAATGTTTAATGAATGGAACACTCGAGTTGTGACTTTATTTTTTTCAATTAATGCTCCCGCATTGTCTTGGTCAGCAATTTTCTGACATGCTAGCTCACGTTCTTTTGCTGCTGCTACTCTATTTCTTTTTTCTTGAATATACAGCTCTGGAAAGAATTTAGAGACCATTGCACCTTTTTCTTTCCTCTCCAAAAAAGTCGAAAAGGAAAGTTTTGAGTCTCAATTTTTCCGGAGCTGAATACTCATATTCGGCATGTGCATTCATTAATATATCTAACTCCACTGGGGAGAAGTATGGGGTTTGAGACCTTTTTCTCCTGTTGCCATGGTGAATCACGTTATCTGCGTTCCACTGATGAGGGCTTTTGATCTCCTGGTGCACGTGCTTTACTCAAGGTTAACTTAACTCAGACTTGACTGAACTAATTGTTACCACCTGTTCCGAAACCATCAACTCTAAGTTTAACAGCTCAGAGTTAGTCAACCCAGAGTTGTGGTTTCAACTCAGAGTATGTTAACCCCGCTTTCTGAAATACCCCCATTAACTCTTCATTTGTGATTGTTTCTTTCTTTGGCAATGTTAATCTAATTAGATCAGGTGTGTAAGCAGTTGAGTATTTCAAATACATGGAATAACAGGGGGTACCGGAGCAGTTTTGACAACCAGTGCAAAAATCCACCCACCATGTAATCTCTAGTCCAGAAGCCAAACCAGTAAATCTGCAGTATCTTGCCTCTGGTAGTAGCTACACAGACATCTGTCAAGACTGAACATTTTATTTCTTGATGACTTTCTATTAGTCCTGGACACATGAGGGTGCAGAGGGAAACACTCTAGATACCTTGAGGGAACGGAGGACCAGACCACTTTCAGGGCATGTTCTCCTGAGTCAGTTTACTGCTCCCAGTACCTCTACAGTTCCAGGCAATCACACAATTTGAAAAACAACCCAACAGTTTGGCACCAGGCTTCCCTGGTTTCCATAATAGCTAATATTGGCCTGTTTTATCCTCTCTATGAAAAAATAACTTTTTTCCAGTCTGGATAGATGCTGTCCTGTGGTTGGATGCAGCTTTGACATATCAGTCATTACCATGGAACTTGTGCTCTGTATATGTTTGACATGCATTTAATGTGTTTCCATATTTAATAAAAATATTTGAATGATTTTTGTATGAGATTCATTCTTCAATATTCATACTTACATTTTCTCTGAATAATAAATAGGAATGTAAGATATTTCAGCAATTAGGCAGGAAGGGGTGTAGTACATGACCAATATACAACACCTAAGGTCTGTTCTTAGGCACGATGTGACAGAACGCCTGGACACAGTTCTCAAATCAGAGCAAGAGGATTTATTACTGGAATACAGACCGCATGTTGGGTTGGTAATAAGTTTTTCCACTCACCCACTGGTATTATCTGTTCATCAGATTAATAGAACCTATTTTGCATTGACACTAGTGGGGACGGGACCGAAGAAGAAACTTAAAGAGGAGCCAGACTTTGAGGGGTCCTCTTCGGCTGTGCTGGGTGATATTTATAAGAATACATGACCTTTTTGGGCCAATATTTTTGCATGTTCCGATTACTGGCTGGTCAGTAAATACAGGTGGGCTGAGTCTTTAGGCAGAATCCAGATCAGTTGCACAACCAGGTGGACAAAGACAGGTGATCATGTGGCCCATCATTACTGTGTAGATCTGCAACACAACCAGGGGGCCTATAATCACTGTGTAGATCTGCAACACAACCAGGTGGCCTTTTAGCAGGGACAACTAGGACAGATCTAGCCAGGTAATCCTAAAACACAGCCAAAGGAGTTAAGTTATTTTAAGATTGAACAGGACACCACAGTAATTAGCAGGGGCATTCCTCCAAAAGGATACATCAGAATTCAGACTGACCCTTGTCCCCCGGCAACTGTTGCAGCATAAAAACTAAGGACTGAGACAGGGGACGGTTTGGAAACTGCAGTATCAAAGTAATGTTATGGAATATTTAAATACACAGATGCATGTTTGGTATTAGAGGGATAAGTGGCATGCGTCTTTGGGGATTTTTAGCCCAGTAGTGTTCTCAGCAGTCAGGGCCCACAGTGAAACATCATGATCCAGAACACTGATGGCCAGAATTGGGGACAGAGTGTAGGGCTCCAGGCCAACCTGGAAAGAGGTTGAGATGAAGAATGGTAAACATTGAGACAGGTGAGTGACAACAAAACTGATATTGTACAGTTTGTCTGGTTATTACCAAATTTTGTTAAGTAGCAAGGCCCTTTTCATTTGGAATTGATCATCCCACCCACCGTTAATCTGTACAAATGTTTACATTGGAGTAATTTATCAGACACTATTATACAGAGCAAATGACTCTAAAAGCCAGCCTACTCTCCAGTTTTCCCCAATTATTGGGTGATGTGAGCGGAGATATTGTTTTGTTAACATCTTTCAGTCCCAGTACAGTTGCAATGGGCCTTGTCTGTCCTTTGGTAGTCAGCAACATCAGAGCTCTGAGAAAACAAGAGATAAAACAGTTTTGGTGAGTGTTGGGATGGACTGAAACATTAAAGAGAAATAGAGCAATTAAGATACATGAATGAAACATGTTTTGATAAGTAGGTGAGATTTTTATTTTTATCTAGCCTATTATTTTACCAGGTATGTTGTCTGAGAAAAAAAAAAAAAAAAAAAAAAGTCTAATTTAGAGCATCAACCTGGGAAATAGTTACAGGTGAATGAGGGAAGATCAACCAATTGGAATCTGGGGATGGTTAGGTAGCCATGCTGTTAAAATATTACATTTTGTCATCACACTGGTAAACACCCCTTCTCTTACAGTGACATGGAACCTATGAACACCACAGTCTGGATACCCATTTAACATCCAATCCAAATCACAGCATCCTGTGCAGGACATTCAACCAACATGTAGCCTCCCACCCCAGAACCGACCAGGCCTGATCTTGATTAGCTTCAGAGGCAAAAGCCAGCAGAGGGATGCAGAGAACTTCCATAGACATACAGACAGAACTTCTTCAGTTTGCCATGTTTGTCATTCTCACTAATATTCAACTAATCATATATTCTACAGTTCTAGGTAAAGGAGAATCCAAGAAAAATGCCCTTTTTTTTTTTTACTTCTGCCTTACAAACACACCGGTAGTAAGATAAATTGTTGTCTGGCCTGACATCCTGATCTCTCCCACAAGGCAACCTTTATAATAAAAGCAGTACATACATTTTGTGTAAACTAAGCTTACATGGTCAGTCTCCATACCTTATAGAGAAGGGTTTGTGGTTAGGCTACCTGCTCTGCTGGACATTATTGCTTGTCACACCTCCAACGGTGTATAGACCAGCTACAGGATGATCAACAGTTAGTGGGCACCGGTTCTTCACACTTATCCTGGTACATCTATCTCCTAGTGGTGAACATTAAAAACAGAGTAATCTGTAAACTAGTCAGTATTCAAGCAATTGGCTAACCAAGAATCAAGGCCAATTAGTCAATTTAGGCTATATCAGTATCTGAAGAGACTACTGCATGGACTGAACTTAATAAATACATGATTTATTGGTAGCTACGGTTGCACATGTTTACATTAATTAACTAACAAAATACACATTACTGGAATTTTTTTTTTATTACTAATGATTAGGTACGAGACTAACTTAGAAAACATTAGGTTACTGTACTCTTATTTAGCAAAAACAATTGCCAACTCAACACAAATAAATAGCTACATTAGGACTGTAGCTAGCTACTGTATCTAACATTTTGCTGTCACTCGTGTCCACAGTGTCATCATGTTAATTTGGTTTACATACAACAAACATCTAGATAGCGAACATACATATAATACGAAAGTAATGATGTTAACTTTACAAAGCAAGTTTAGCTAAAGCTCTTACCTGAATCAAATGGATGTGCAAGCCATAGGATGTCCTGAATTTGAGCCCATGCCACGCCCCGTCGAGGCGGTTGGCAGCCTCTCAATAATTCTGAGAAGCTTTTCTGGGAGCCATATTTATTTAATAAAGACTTAAATGGCATTCCTTAAACCACTACGTTACCAGCCCATCAGTGTGTCACGCTTAAAATCAGTGCATACTAGCGCCGCCTGGTGGCAAAACACACAAATCACCACACGCATCTCAAATACACTTACAAATCTTTTACACATAGAATTCTGATTACGCACACACAGAATCTGAACACATTTGCAGATTCCTGTACTCATTTACAAAACTCAGTACGAATTTAGAGATTCTTTTACGCATTTACAAATCTGATTACGCACACACGGATTGAAATACAGTTAAACTCTCCACACACAAATAGTTTTGCTACAATAATGGCCCCGTAGCGGTGCAAAAAGAAAACACTGAACTTAAAATTAATTCAAGGTCACCTGTAATTTAAGAATCCACCACAGAGCTGTGCATTTGCCAGGTGTCGGTATGGCCTCTTGTTTCTATCCTGAACAAATCCTATTTTGCCACTGGCCGTTTTAATAGTTAATTGGCCATTCGTGAATTACACTGATACAGTTAAACTGACTAACGTTTCTTATTAAATTTACCTCCACCACAAAGAGCGTCTATGTATGCCATTTGCCACTGGCCGTTTTAACAGCGTTATTAGCCAGTAATAAGCTTTACCGGTATCTACTAACTTAATGGAATAGTCATAAGAATTGAGCAATTGCTAGCGAGTCTGCCAAAGCTATTTCATTTCATCGCATAAGAACGTATTTTTTTCTTTCATGGCAAAACATACTTTTTTCTTTCATTCGTGAATGACATTTATTCAATAACTATCAATAAAGGCGACGATAACTAACTTTTTCATCAAGTGAAAAGACGAGAGAATTGTGGAATCTACCGGAAATAAATGTCGTTGCTCTCAATAGATTCCACATGAGAGGCCCTGTCTTTAACCACTACGCCACAGCATTACACATTTCAGCAGTCGCTAGACTCCATTGAGGATTATGTTAAACTGACTAACGTTTCTTAAGTTTACCTCCACCATAGCGTCTATGAACTGTATTGCTTTTGCCACTGGCCGTTTTAACAGCTTATTAGCCAGCAATAGCCTTACTAGTATCTACTAACTTCCTAGGAATAATCAGAAGAATTGAGCAATTGCTAGCGAGACTGAAAATGAACTGTTCCATGCCAGAAACAGTCACAATATAACCGTATACAGTTTCAGTTAAGGCTTACTTCAACGTAACTACTGTATGTTAAGCCACCAAATGTGTTTGTCTATCCTGACCCAAAACGCATGCACAGATGCGTACTTCAAAAATTCACCAGAAACCGTCGCAATATAACCGTAAACTGTTTTATTTCAGGCTTACTATAATGTAGATACTAACGGTTTTAGCCCGCAAAGTTTGTCTATACGGAATAATTCATAATGCGTACTTCGCTTCGCCTGCGAGGAGATACAAACTCGGGACCTAGACCTAGTCCACAAGTCCGCTTCTCTAACCACTACGCTATTTAACAAGGGGTAGTCAGTCAGTCACTCAGTCAGTCAGTCAATCAGAGACATTCGCACTTCTTGGCTGGCTCCACTTACGCTGTCCGGCAAAAATAAACATGTAAATTTAAATTGTATGCTGACCAAAACCCTGAAGAAAATGACATGACTTAAGTGCAAATTTCATACTGTCGGGCCCCATTTCACAATTATTTGCTCTATAATGTGCCATTTACACAGAAGGGGTGTATGGAAGAGCTGTTTCAAGGTGGCTGTATGGTGGCTTTGACACAGTGACCCCTGTCAGAGGTAAGACAGGGAAAAGCTGTTTATTTTTGCTGGACAGCGTAACCGGAGCCGGCCTAGAAGAGCGAATAGCCCAATCCCAATGTCCCCCCTAAACCCTGAGCCCTGAACCCTTACAGACTGACGTCACTTGGTAAGTGATTGAGTGCAAGAGGCTGCAAGGGCTCAAAATTATATAAATAGTAATGGGACAGCACTTTGCAACTTTATTATGTTACCTTGACAACACTGAAACATGTTGCACACTACTGTGTGTTTGGGACTTTTTATTTTATTTATTTTTTTACTTTCTTTGCGGCCAAGGCACTTAATAGACTGCTTGATTTATATGTCTGGCAGGCTCTTGCTGTACAGAGTGGACAAGAGGTAATTGTCAATAACAATCTATATTTGTCAATAATCAATGGACTATTTTTGGTCAAAACAGCATTGTTATGCAAAAACTAAAATAAATAATTGAATATACTAGGTGTGTAATAAAGTGATTACATTCCTCTGATTTCATGTGCCATCTAAAATCCTTGTTAATGTAGTGCAGTTTACCGTTCTTCTCTTATAAAGCGGGTTATCTGGGATTTTTCTCTCGCATCCGGGCTTCCCCTGGTAACCCCCGTGTTTCACGTCACAACGCTATGAACTGCAGGCAATTCCCTCAGGCAAAGTCTGCAGAAATGCGGACTTACAAAAATGGTGCATAAAGGGCTCAAAATGTCTTGCGCACTTGACGATTTGACAGTGGGACAGCCCTAAGCCCTCACAGAATTAGCGAGTACGCGCTTCAAAGACCGTGAATCTGAGTGTGGACATTGGGATTGGACTAATGTCTCTTAAGGTGCGTGTACACTGTCCGCACGCTAGAGCTACAAAGAGGCACTCTCTCATTCATTTCGAATGAGAGCCAGCGAATCACGGCGACAGCGGGCGGACTTTATGCTAATTTCCAGCGAGCGAGCAGTGACGGATTTCGGCGACTACCAATGGCAGGGCAGATGTTCTCTTAATCTTGAAGTCCCTTCTGTTTTCTACTCGCTGACTAAATCTCACTCGCTAGTTTAAATAAATTGATGAGAGTGAAGCCTATAATTGCGGTGTCTGGTTTCCCCAATACTTATGATGCTTTTCTGGCTTCATGCAGAGATATAATTCTAAAAAAACTGGTGCATGGAAGGTTTCAGACATCGTCGTAATACATTTTTAGTAGTGGAGTCACGCAAATACGAAATACTTATTAATATTTGCTAAGACGGATGTTTCCCTATACTGGTTGACTGGTTGTCGCTGGCATAGGTAAGGAAGATACGCCCTGCCCGAGCGGCCAGTGTGCACACTAGTTTCGGCTCAGCGATAGCTGTTGAGCGAGTGGACAGTATGGACGTAGAGTTACTGAGTGCCTGACTGACTACCTCTCCTTGTTAAATAGAGTAGTAGTTAGAGACGCGGACGACGGAACCACATGTACCGCGTTCGCCTCCCTTCACTATTTAAACATATTGTGCCTCAGGATATGTTCAGGACAAACAAAAGCTTCGCTAGCTACAACCTTCAGAAGTTACGTAATAAGAAGCCCAAAATAAAACAGTTCTGGTGGATATTAGGATTTGTTCAGGATAGAAACTTCGCTGGCAACACGATTCTCGTCTTTTCACTCGACGAAAAAGTCAGTTATAGTCACCGAGCTGCAGAATATTATGCTGGCAGCACTCACATTTTCTTTATCACAATAAAAGCCATCATTGAAATTTATAAGGCAATATAGTTTACAATCTAGTCTTTGAAAAAGAACAGACAAGAATAACATTGGAATGGACATTAAACATAAAATGTACAGACTAGATTGTTAACTATATTACCTTATATATTTCAATAATGGCTTTCATTCAGAAAAAGAAAATCTGAGTTAGCGCTGCTTTCATAATATCCTGTTGCTAGAAGAACGGTAATGAAGCCTCGAATGGCCATAACTATCGTCAACCTATATTGATAGATACTGTATCAATGTCATTCACGAATGGCTAATAAGCTGTTAAAACGGCCAGTGGCAAAAGCCATAAATTTCATAGATGCTATTTGTGGTGGAGGAAAACGTAATAATTAACGTTACTCAGTTTAACACAATGGTTAATGGTGTCTAACGAAATATTAAAACTTGACGTGATGTTAATGCGTGACAAAATTATATAATGTCAAGAGGCTATACCAACGAATGACTTACATATTGATGGCGTAGTGGTTAAAAACAGCCTCTCATGTGGGTAACCCCGGGTTCAAATCTCGGGAGGGTAACCACAATCAATGCTTTTTATGGTGGGCCGGCTGAACTAGGCTTGCCTGGTTTCTTGTTTTAGTAGTACTTCACATACTTTGTCTATGTTCACATGTCCATGCAAATAAATGTTCATTAATGTATTTACATTGAGATATCCTTGTTGGTCATTTCATTTAAGGTGTAAAAATGTCCTATGGTCATACTGTTGCACACCATCTTCATTGATTATTAAGATACATACAAAAATATTAATGTATGTGTAATCAATATCTAACTGAGCTATGCAAAATCCCAGATAGGTAACCACACAGCATTTGCTGTTCATTATTAGTCATTCATAAGCACATTTAGCTGACCATCTATCTATGTAAGCTACATGGAGTAATGGAGAAATCTCACCTTTCTACAGCTGTAACGTGATGGTAGAGAGGAGGACCCAGTCGCAAGTTTTGCGTTTTCAATGTTTGAACGTTATTCAACAATCACCAAAATAAATACCTAGATATGATACAAATTAAACCACTGATAATCTCAGCCAAAAGGAGCCACCGCACAGCACTCACCAGTACATGAAACAATAATCCACCAAGACACTACAAACAGCTGGAACTTAAATACAAACAGTGATCAGGGTAAATGAAACCAGGTGTGGATAATGATGGAGGCATGAAACGATAATGAATCCGGGGATGAGTTCATGGAGGAAAAGAAACTAGAAGCGCACGGCATGATGACACCATCACCGTACCGTGACCACAGCAGGTAGCTCTGACCGTAATGCTTCATTTTATAGAAGGTTGAGGTGCTGACTTCCACCAACTAGAAATATACAGGTGCTGTTCATATAATTAGAATATCATCAAAAAGTTGATTTATTTCAGTAATTACATTCAAAAAGTAAAACTTGGATATTGTATTCATTCATTACACACAGACTGATATATTTCAAATGTTTATTTCATTTAATTGTGATGATTAAAACTGACAACTAGTGAAAATCCCAAATTCAGTATCTCCAAAAATTAGAATATTACTTAACACCAATACAAAAAAAGGATTCTTAGAAAAGTTGGCCAACTGAAAAGTATGAACATGAAAAGCATGAGCATGTACAGCACTCAATACTTAGTTGGGGCTCCTTTTGCCTGAATTACTGCAGCAATGCGGCGTGGCATGGAGTCGATCAGTCTGTGGCACTGCTCAGGTGTTATGAGAGCCCAAGTTGCTCTGATAGTGGCCTTCAGCTCTTTTGCATTGTTGGTTCTGGCGTATCGCATCTTCCTCTTCACAATACCTCATAGATTTTCTATAGGTTTAAGGTCAGGTGAGTTTGCTGGTCAATTAAGAACAGGGATACCATGGTCCTTAAACCAGGTACTGGTAGCTTTGGTACTGTGTGCAGGTGCCAGGTTCCTGTTGGAAAATGAAATCTGCATCTCCATAAAGTTGGTCAGCAGCAGGAAGCATGAAGTGCTCTAAAACTTCCTGGTAGACGGCTGCATTGACCTTGGACCTCAGAAAACACAGTGGACCAACACCAGCAGATGACATGGCACCCCAAACCATCACTGACTGTGGAAACTTTACACTGGACTTCAAGCAACGTGGAT
>JACXGI010016218.1:0-10001 GCA_016801175.1 Esox masquinongy | reverse complement strand
GTTCCCTACACGATTACTGTACAGTCCACTCACTGTTCCCTACATAATCACTGTACAGTCCCCTCACTGTTCCCTACATAATCACTGAATCGTCCCCTCACGGTTCCCTACATAATCACTCTTCCCTACATAATCACTGTACAGTCCCCTAACTGTTCCCTACACGATTACTGTACAGTCCACTCACTGTTCCCTACATAATCACTGTACAGTCCCCTCACTGTTCCCTACATAATCACTGTAGAGTCCCCTAACTGTTCCCTACATAATCACTGTACAGTCCCCTAACTGTTCCCTACATAATCTCTGTACAGTCCCCTGACAGTTCCCTACATAATCTCTGTACAGTCCCCTGACAGTTCCCTACATAATCTCTGTACAGTCCCCTAACTGTTCCCTACATAATCTCTGTACAGTCCCCTGACAGTTCCCTACATAATCTCTGTACAGTCCCCTGACAGTTCCCTTGCTGTCCCCTTCTTGTTTCCCGTCTGCTGGCTTTACAATGTTCCATCCATCGACAGGGTCCTGCTTGGTCAATCAGTGGAACCGTGTAAAAAAACAAAAAAAAAAACGTTCCCCCGAGATGGACACCTCTCCCTCTCTCTCTCTCTGCTCCACCAGCTGTTCCCATGTAGTCAGGCTTGTCATTTCCTGTACAGAGCCAATGACCCGACATGGCTTCCAAATGACTCCCTAATGCCTACAACGCCATAGCTTGCGATCAGATCACAGCATGCCCTCTGGTACAGTCTGTCTTCTTAGTCCTCATCCTCCAGCGGAGATGGACCTGTGTTTCTATGTGGACGTGTCTGTCTGTCAGGGATCAGGTCAGACAGTGGTCAGGCCTTCTGACAGTGCGTCTGTGGGTTGTCTGGCGGGTTGCTGGGTGCTTGGAGACATTACGGGGAATCAATTCACCGCGCGAGAGCCGCTTGCACTCTGTGTGTGTGGGTGGGATCAGCTGTTTATGTAAAAAGAAAAAGTCCAAGATGCTGTCAGAAAAGAACAACACTTTAAAAGGATGAGCAAGGCCGAAAGAGGGAGAGAGGATGGGAGAGAGGGTAAGGTTGTGCGAGAGAGTCGAGATATATACAGTGTAAATGTGTGTGTCAAGAAGTGGTTGGTTTTGAGAGAGAGGCAATACCAGACACCTACAGTGAAATGTTTTCTCATAGTGAAGATGAATCATATGAGCTATTAAATATCTTGCGTGCTTGTATTTATTGCCTAAAAGCACATCAGGCTCTCTATGCCTCTCAAAGCAAAGCACTTATAAATGTTAAGATGGATTATTGTTGCTGAAACGCCACAGTTATCTTTCCAAATAGTAGCTTGTTTCATAGTGACATTGAATACTCATTCAGATTGTTTAACTGAAAATATTTTGCATGTTCTTTGTGAACAAATCTCTTATTAAGCTACAAACTATTAGCATTCTAAACTGAAGAATAGCACACTATCGGAGTCAGATGAGGAACTGGGGCAGGGGGCAAATCTGATGGTCCGTTTTTAAGCAGTGAGAGAATTTGAGAGCCAATGCATTTGCACAGAATTTGCTGTAGAGGCGGCTTTGGAGGCAGCTGTGGAGGCAACTGTGGAAGCGCTTGTGGAAGCGCTTGTGGAGGCGGTTGTGGAGGTGGCTGTGGAGGCGGCTGTGGAGGCAGTTGTGGAGGTGGTTGTGGAGGCGGTCGCGGGGGGGCTGCGGAGGCGGCTGTAGAGGCGGTTGCAAAGGTGGCTGCGGAGGTGGCTGTGGAGGTGGTTGTGGAGGCAGTTGCGGAGTTGGACATGTCTAGGTCACATTGCTATGCGCTCTGCTTTCTGGACTGCTGCAGGTACTGTGGGATTTAGTTTCAACAAGGCTCAACGCAGACCTAATCAGCTAATTAACAGGTTCAGTGATTATCAAAACTCAACACACCTGGTTTCTTGCGGCTCTCCAGGGCCTGGTTTGTTGCAGCAGGTATACATGCGTGTATTATAAATTAGTGTGTGTGATTCAGGTCAGGCAGTGGTCAGGGCGTCTGTGGTCGGGGTTGCCACGCAGGTTGCTGGGGGCGCGGCGACATTACGGTAATCGACTCACAGCGCAGGACATGCTGGCGCTCTGCGTGTGTGGGTGGGCTCAGCTCGTTGTGTAAAAAAAGTCCAAGTTGTTCAGAAAAGAACAACTCTTTAGGATGATCAAGGCAGAGACAGAAAGTGTGTTTGTGTGATTGTGTCTTTGTGTATATAAGGAAGTGGTTAGTCGTGATGCCGAGGCCATACAAGGCACAGCTAAAGGTTTTCTGTGAGGACAAATCACAAGATGTTAAGTATCTTGCTTGCTTAGATTTATTGCCTAAAATGTCAGGCTATGTTTGTCTCCCAAAGAAAAGCACTTAGGTGTACATTCTACAATAACGTTCAGCACACAGGTATACTGTTTTCATGGTTGTTTTTCTCTGAATGAAGCAGCGTGATGTTCATTAGAGCTTCACTCCGTGTCATGGACACAGGTAATAGGAACATGGCAACATAGAGATATCAAGGTGGATGTGATAGAAAGAGTGACCGGGTGGATGAGACAGAGGCATCAAGGTGGATGTGATAGAGGCATCAAGGTGGATGGTATAGGGGCATCAATATGGATGGGATAGAGGAATCAAGGTGGATGTTATAGAGGCATCAAGGTGGATGTTATAGATGCATAAAAGTGGATGTTATAGAGGCATCAAGGTGGATGTGATAGTGGCATCAAGGTGGATGTGGTGGACACTGTGACCAGGTGGATGTGATAGATGGATCAAGGCGGATGTGATGAAGGCATCAAGGTGGATGTGACACAGACAGTGACAAGGTGGATGTGATAGAGACAGTGACATGGTGAATGTGACACAGACAGTGACAAGGTGTATGTGATAGAGGCACCAAGGTGGATGTGATAAGAGGCAACAAGGTGGATGTGAGAGGCATCAAGGTGGATATGACAGCGAGAGTGACATGGTCGATGTGATTGATGCATCAAGGTGGATGTGATAGAGACAGTGACAAGGTGGATGTGATAGGGACAGTGACAAGGTGGATGTGATAAAGGCATCAAGGTGGATGTGATAGAGGCATCAAGGTGGATGTGATAGAGACAGTGATGTGATGGATTTGATAGAGGCATCAAGCTGGATGTGATAGAGACAGTGACAAGGTGGATGTGATGTCAGCTGACATAACATGTTATGACAGAGTTATGACCATGTTATGACACAACACTTCAAGTAAAGTGTTACCATAAAATCTAACTCAATCGGGATTGATGTCTTAAACTTGGAACGGTGAGCTGTCAATCAAGCTCTGTGAATTTAAAAAAAAAAAATATTTGTGTATACATAAACTACGGTGAGAATTTTCCTTAAATATTTGTTAAGGGTTTGAATAGTCTGTTATTGACTACTTGCACTTGCATTCAGTGGAGAGGGAAATGCAACAAGTACCACTTTTTTAATCATTTTGGGGGAATGTGACTTCACCACCTGTATCAGTCCAGTGATACACCTGCATCAGTCAACAACTGAAGAATTATGAAACGTATATAAATGCAAACCCTGGCACCAGAAAATAAATCAATTTCATGTTGAGCAAATTCAACAGTTGCTTATTGACCTTCATGAAAATAAAAACTATGCTTGGTGTTCAAAAAAAGGCAAGGAAGATATTTTCTGTCTATTTGTGCTTCTCCCTGGCTAGTCCCAGCATGTAGAAAAAGTTAAAGTGAACTAAACACACCTTAGTTTTCAGGGAAGTGATTGGTGTCACCCCTTTAGCTAACACACCTCAGCTTTGTTCAGCAAGGACCATTTTTGGACGTTAGCTAATGTCAGTTCGCCCAGAACTAAAGCTGGTCAAATTCTTGATTAATTTCGGGGTCTGTAGAACCAGGACTATTGGTACTTTTCCACTGCATGGTACCGGCTCAACTCTACTCGCCTCGCCTCAACTCTACCCACTTTGGGAGCTTTTCCACTGCATGGTACCAGCTCGACTCGGCTCACCTTTTTTCTTTTCCACTGGCCAAAAGTTGGGATAGTACCTGGTACCAGATACTTTTTTAGTACCTGCTTCGTTGAAGTTCCAAGCGAGCTGAGGCGATACCAAAAGGTGACGTGGAAACACAGAAGACTTCTGATTGGACAAGAGTGACTCAAGGCGTGCAGCAAAGCAAAACAAGCTGTTCGCTGTCCAGTGTCAGATACGAAAACGGCACATCTTTGCGGGTCTGTCCCAGGAGTCCTTGCATTGATATGGGTTAATTTCAGTGCCACTGCATAGGACCAGACTCGTAATTTGAGCCATCGTATTTCCCCAAAACTCCTCTTGGTTTGGACCTATGTACTGGCATTGAAATCAACTCGTTATCCCTGTGAGAGACCCACAAATACGCACTGTTTTTGTAGCCCACAAAAGGACCTCCTCTTTTTCCTCCTGGGTTTTTCTATAGTCTTTCTGGCATACATTGCAATGGTCAAAATAGTAATGTCAAGCCAAACAGAAGCAGCATACCAATCTTTCTATTTTTGCAGTCCGCAATGTATTAAGACCAAAGTTACTGCTCACGCGTGCTTCCTCACTACTACCAGTATAAACGCTGCCTTGTTTATAGTAGGCTACTCTTGAGTCAGTCGGCGTGGTATTATAGCCAGCGATTATTTATACCTTTTAATCGAGATGGAGGGGTTATGTAGGTTGTTTTAAATGTGTTGGTGTTCAGTTGTAAGGTGTATACACTTAAATCTAACAGAACATTGCAGTTACGTCATCTTTTATACTGCAGGGCGATAATTCTATTCTACATTTTCACAGTTTTTCAAACATGGTCTGTGACCATGTTATCCAGATTTAGTTTATATTTTGACTTGCCACTTTACGTTCAAAGCTTGTCAATTTAAAAGAAAATTGATGGAATTCATTCAATAGAATTTTCTCTTCACTGCAGGGTTTACGTTAGCCAGCAAATGCTGACTTTTCGCCGGTATCAGATGTACGATATCTCCATTAATGTTTCAGTGTGTGTTTCGTGTTGGAGGAGGCGCTACGGCAGTTTTCCAGTGATGTCACTATGGGCGGGTACAGGGTACTATCTGCAGTGGAAAACCACCCGAGGCGAGCCGTGTAGAGCCGAGTCGAGCTGGTACCATGCAGTGGAAAAGCTCCCAAAGCGGGTAGTCGAGCCGGTACCATGCAGTGGAAAAGCGCCATATAGCTCCAGGTTTAAGGAGCTATAGGTTTAAGCAGAACCAGGACTATAGCTCCACCCCCTCTCTTTGAGGATGTCAGTATAGTCTATGGGCCAAATTTAATCTCCCCTTCCAGAAAGTGAAAAGCACATTTTAATTCGGCATTTTGCACCGGATGTAATACTGCTTGTTATGTCATGGAAAACGTTGGTTCATGAGAGTCCAGTGTTACCATTTATGGTCGTTCAAATTGATCACCTGACAATGGATAGTAAATGATTTTTTTTTATTAAATTATTGGCATTCCAAACTGAAGAGAGTTGAGTTTTGTAATCAGGGCCTTCGAGGACTGAAGAGTTCCCGTCCCTATAGTGTCAGACATGGCGACAGATACTGTTTAAATGTATAGGCAGATATGCAGGTTTGCTGTTCCTAGACTGCTGTGTGATTCTATTTTTACTTGGTACCCCATGGAGCTACTAAGCTAATTGATCAGCTCAGTGACTGATCAGCTCGATGATTAATCAGCTCGATGATTAATCAGCTGAATGATTAATCAGCTGAATGATTAATCAGCTGAGTGATTAATCTGCTGAGTGATTAATCTGCTGAGTGATTAATCAGCTGAGTGATTAATCAGCTCAGTAACAGATCAGCTAAGTGAATAATCAGCTCAGTGATTAATCAGCCCAGTGACTGATCTTGCGGTCCTCCAGAACCTGGGTGATGTCCCCCTGTGGGAGTTATTAATGCAGACGTGGGTGTGTGTTGTGACTGAAAGTGTCAGTGAAGTTGCTTTACGCCCCACCTTAATTTCTTACCATTTGATCTGTGCTTTCACATAGTATCCTGTAGGGAGTAGAAGAAACAATCTTCACTTCCTCTCCGCCCTACAGGACGCTATCGCCAACTCCTCTCCTCCCTAATGGACACTGTCTCCACCTCCTCTACTCCCTACAGGATGCTGTCTCCACCTCCTCTTCTCCCTACAGGACACTGTCTCCACCTCCTCTCCTCCCTACAGGATGGTGTCTCCGCCTCCTCGCCTCCCTCGAGAATCATTATTTTAATATTTTATAATTTTACATTTAAGGGGAAGGCTGTCATGATAATGACATTTTAGTTGACGATTAATTGTCGCACAAATAGTTACGATTAAAAATTGAACTGTCTATATTGTAAATGTTATGCCATTATTATAGTGTAAGCCTAATAATATTGTAAAAATACACATGGTGGATCTGGAGATGGTTCTTCAGAATTGTGGTGTTTGCGCTTTTGAGTGCCACCTTTCTGGAGCAAATCCGACAATTTGCCTCCTCTAAATTATTGGGCTCACCTCTTTCAATTTTGCTTAAAACCAAAATGCGCCCTGAGCGGTGCAGGTCTGTTCGGCTTTGGAACTACCACTAAATTAATGTTATTAACATTTGTTGCTCACAAACACAACCGCAAAGCAATGATAAAAACATTTTGCTGCGCATCATGACGTTTCACCTCTGGCTCTGCTGCAAATATTACAGCCTAGTTATTTGAATCAGTCTTCCTTACGTAGCAAAACATATTCCAGCGTTTAATATGCAATGGGACACCATATATTTATATCCATACATTTTAATGTCCATTATCTAATTAGGACACATGACTGGAAATGACAAATTCGACTTACAATATTGGTAAAAATATTTTACACATGTTTGAGTGTTTTTTTCTTTTTTTGATCAGAGTAGATGCAACGGATAAGCGACTGAATCGAGTTTGTCTATTAGATAATAATGTTGAAAAATTACATTACTGTGCATAGCAAAACAATTCTAAAATTGTTGTTTCTAGGTTTAAACATACTGAAATTAATAAGAAAACGAGTTTCAATAGATGATCTGTGCCTATAACTTTCCGCAGAGCTGTCAAACGCTCTTCTGCTCCCATATGCATCCTAACTGATAGACATTGACATAATTTGCATGGTATCTGTTGATACGTTTCTAACATTGGCCTAAAAAACCCTTATTCAGATTGAAAAAAATGATTTTGGAAACAAAATATTGTGCAAACAGATAGTTAAAAGATTGTTGTCTATAAAATAATTGCAATCTGGCTCAAATAATTGCGATCAGAAAATAATGTAATAATTGTGACAGCCCTATCACAGGGTATAGATCACAATAAATTTTAACAAGGTGCAAAGAATGTGGTCACACAAAAAGTGCAGCTCATTTTCCATCTCATTTGGTAAATTGCGAACACAAAGACTGTCTTCTCTGCAGAGCCAGGCCTTGCCTCAATGGCAAAGCCAACGCTCCATGGGTTTGAACACCATAAAAGCTTTTAAGTCAGTCACAATGATACAGTGGTCAGGAATTCTGCTACACTCTGTTTAGGGCCAAGTTGCATCACATATTGTAGAAAAATCATAGTAAAACACACTGTAGTTGATCACAATGGTTGACAAATCGTTAAGGAGGTTGATATTAATTTAATCAATCTACATTAAAAATAAACAAATATTTAATAATGTTTCGTTATTTCCACCTGTTTAATCATGTTTTTCTGATACTAGGCTACCTTCTAATAGATTTCCACACTATTTTTTGTCTTCTGTTTTTTAACGGAGCCACGTACACACCCCACACACACGCGCACACGTGGATGACACCTGGCCACACGCAAGCTAAGTGGATGACACCTGGCCACACGCTAGCTAAGTGGATGAAACCTGGCCACACGTTAGCTATGTGGATGACACCTGGCCACACGTTAGCTATGTGGATGACACCTGGCCACACGTTAGCTATGTGGATGACACCTGGCCACATGTTAGCTATGTGGATGACACCTGGCCACACGTTAGCTATGTGGATGACACCTGGCCACACGTTAGCTATGTGGATGACACCTGGCCACATGCTAGCTAAGTGGATGACACCTGGCCACACGCTAGCTACGTGGATAAAACCTGGCCACACGTTAGCTACTTGGATGACACCTGGTCACACGCTAGCTTTTAAGTGTTGCGAAAAATGTTGAAAAATATAATTTGTTTAATCAAATTGCTGTTTCCTTTCTATTTCTAAACGGATGGCATTATCCATCTTTTGTTTTGTCTCCACATTAAAAGTCCTACCGGTGGGATTTATTGCGCATAGCGGAATTGAAAGATATTAATAGACATATTGACAGTATAATACTGTGTATAAGTTTAACATGGCAAAGTCTTATTCACTGACTGTGTTGTTGACAGTACCCTACAGGTAGGCTTTCACCACTGGCTTTTTAGGTTTACAAGGATGGATTTTCAACAGCACAATTTATTACGACTATACTTTGAAGTAAAGAAGAATTACACCAGGTTTGTTTCAGCTTACTTTTGGAGAAGTCTATGTTGCAGATTTTGGTTCACTGCCTGTCTGCATTAGGAATCGACACGTTTTTTATTGAGGATGTTCAAACAAGGGAGGGTACAAACCAGGAGAGAGGGGAAAACCATTGGGCTCTGAGTGACGTTTTCGGTCGAATGATTGGGTGCTCTTCCCTCTAATCCAAATAGCTCTCTTGCATTATTTTCATAGTCTATCATGGGCTGTGTGGGTATTGGATGTGATATAAGTCAAATAGGAAACCGGGCCTTTGGCACATTGGCCTGCAGGACACTTAGTGAGCTACTCTGTTGATCGTTGATGGTACCGTAACATCGCCAAATCCGAATGGAAAGCCTTGATGTGGTGTTTGTTTCCATTTTGTGGATTATTGGTTGGTAAGAGGACCCTAGTCCTCACAGCAGTAGAGAACAATGGGTTCAATGACTGACCGGAATACTTTCCAAATCCTGATTGGGATTTTGATTCTGTTTTCATTTTGAAAGCGCTAAAAGCCCTTCTTCCCTCTTAAATCATTCGGTTGTCTCTTTCCCCTCTCTCTCTCTGTCGCTGTTGGATTTGTTGTCTTCATCTCTGGCTATGTGACAGTCCTATGGTTCCCTCTATTCAACCGTGCTGCTTCAAATCCATCTTATCCCTCCTATCTGCTTTTCAGAGATGGCGTCTTTGCATATCCCTCCGCACCTTATGTATTTAACTCATTAATCCAGAACTGCTGAGCCAATGGATTTAGAATTTTTGCTGACAAAGGCCACGTGTCTCTTACTTTCTCTCACACGCTGTGTACTTTCTTTGTTCTTTTTCGTTATCTCTTTTTATACAGTATCTATTTCTCCCTCTTTCATCCTTTGTTTCACTTTCTCTCTTTTCCTTCCAGTCTCTGACTTACATTCTTTCTCAAACTCTCATATTCTCTCTTTCTCTTTTTCACTCTCAACAGTATCTCTCTTTTTCTCTCTCACCTTCTCTAATTAACCTTATGATGTATCCCACTCCTTACAGAGTAAATCCTCTGTATATCACAGAGAGTGAGATGGAGAAAGAGATGAAGAGAGAGAGGGAGAGAGAGATGGAGAGGAGCGAGGGAGATGATTGTTTGGGTGATAAGTGTTACTATGTATGCTGAATTTGATCCCTCCCAATCCTCCTAAACACATCTTCAACAGGGACTGCCCCAAGGCACTAGGGACCACTACATCTGGATATTATATTATTGGGCTCCACATTAGCTGTTAACAAAAAGAAGCTACTCTTCCTTGGGTCCACACAAGACGAATAAGAGATATGGAAGGAGAGTAAAGAAAGAGATGGAGGGCAGATGGAGAGATGAAGAGGTAGAGACCATGTAGAATTTTAATTTCAGTGTTCAATGATTGAATCCTCTGTTTTCTCTTCACGCCTCTATCACCCCCCCCCC
>JACXGI010016217.1:0-16198 GCA_016801175.1 Esox masquinongy | reverse complement strand
GGGGGGGGGGGGGGGGGGGGGGGGGGGGGGGGGGGCAATGAGATGGAGACAGGGCAGACATCAAGCAACAAATGACATTCCTGATTCCCTACACTGTCTCCTAATATTGACCACTACTGGTGCACTACACATGAAATAGGGGTCCATTTGAAGTGCGGTCAGTCAGGGGGATGAAGACAGATTAGAGGGATAATCAGGATGTTGTGCATGAGGCTGCTGGCTCCGGCCTGTCCATCTGTGTATGGGTTACCATGGTAACAACCCAGCCCACTCTCCCCACACCATAGAAACTCTGGCCGTCTGTCCTGGTTACGGGGAAATTACACACCCCATTAGCCATCAGCCTCTAGTGGCCCTTTTATCTTTTACCAACACTAACACGCATGCACAATGCAATTGTCGATGAACAAAAATAATGATCCATTATAATCATATTTTTTCCTAATGCATAACCATAAACCTAATATCGAACAAATCTAACTCTCAGTGAGGACCGTCTGAGGTTAATACTCTATGAGGACTGTCTGAATGTCTGAGGTTAATACTCTATGAGGACCGTCTGAATGTCTGAGGTTAATACTTTATGAGGACCGTCTGAATGTCAAAAAGGAAGGTTTTGAGTGAGGAACAGAAGGGTTAAAATTAAGAGACCACTGCAAATTGAACGCTTCTGTTCCTCACTCAAAACTTTCCTTTTCAACTTTTTTGGAAGGAAAGAAAAAGGTGCAGTGGTCTAAATTTTTTCCGGAGCTGTATATACATTCATACATACATACACAGTAGATACATACTGTACGCAAACAAACACACAGAAAGACACACAGGTCCTCAGAGTCATGAAAGAGCAGAGCGCACACCCACGCACACAGACACTCCCAATGGAGGATATTTGCTGCCTCAGGACCACTCAAATTCTTCCAGGTTAGGGGTTAGCATGGATGGGGGTGGGACTACAGTACTAGACTCTAATGTGGATAAGAGACTAGACTGAAACACACAGACGGACCCAGACAGAGGCTCATCTATCATGGAAGACTAACGCTCTAGTGGACATCATGAGTTCCCTCCCCTCTCTGTCTGTCCCTGTTCATCTCCTCCTCTTCCTAATCCCCTTTCCTCACCCTCACCCTTGGTAGTGAAGAGGGCATACCGTGCAAACAGAAATCAGGCCCAAAACTGAGTGTTGGAGGTCCTTCTTGGTTTACTCAATTCATTAAACAAAAGCAGTTTGTCTGTGAACTGTCTGTCTGTCGGCTGTGTCTGTCGGCTGTGTCTGTCGGCTGTGTCTGTCGGCTGTGTCTGCCTGTCTGTCGGCTGTGTCTGCCTGTCTGTCGGCTCTGTCTTCCTGTCTGTCGGCTCTGTCTGTCGGCTGTGTCTGCCTGTCTGTTACCTCTATGTCCTGCAGTAGTTCTTGTTTCCTGCGGCGGATGCTTTCCAACTCCTGTTTCTCCTCCGGCCTCAAATCCGCCACAGGCACTGAAAGAGAGCAAAAGACAGAACAGGAGAGAGAAAGACAAAGCAAGAGAAAGTGGGAGCAAAAAAAGACAGCAAGAAAGACAGAGACAGACAGAGAAGATAAGGATAACATTGTTCACAATCACCATGGCAACACAGCCTACATCCAAATCCAACACACACACACACACACACCTTTCAGATCATCCCATCTGAGGCACCACACACAGCGCACTCACAAGACCAACCCGACCCTCCCAGACACACACGCCAGAACAAAATCTGCAGAACACAGATAAGAGAACGATAGAACACCATGCGTCCATCAGAGAGGTGAAGACGGAGATGGCCCAGAGACACACCCATCATGGCTGTACTCTAATAAGGCAGCCGAAGTAGGCTGGAACAGGAGACCAGAATACCCATTTAAAAACATGGTGACTTAAATACTATTTCCTCGGTGCACAAGCACACAGAGATGTTGTTTCTTGATTCTTCATCAGAGGAGAAGACAACAAATGGATTATTTACCAGTTGAAGTAATCTCTCGCTCTCACAACTCGTGACAGTCTAGAGGTCAGCGTGTGTAATGAGACACCCAGTCGTCTACTGCCACTGACTGTGTGGTTGCAGAATGTAACATCTCTCACGAAGTTGAGAAAGATCTACAAAATGTACAGAGTCATTTAAGCTGGATATCAGCTGTAGATTCCCATAACTGTACACAATATTGATTGAAATAACTTTGTCCATTTCATGTAAGGGCCCTTGCTTTTAGTTGCTACACTGCCAGTGGAGACTTTTGGGGGTTTTGGGGGTCGTCTGTACACGGCAGAACAGCGTTTCAATGGGTACACAACTTAACTGGGCTAATGTGAAATGGGTATGGTCCTAGGGGCTCTCAACCCTCAACTCCTCCTCCAAGCGTTCCACGCTATCCCTGAACTGGCGCTCCTGAAACCATGGTGATTACTTGACTAATGGATTCAGGTGTGCCAGTTTAGGATTTAAACAAACAAAAAAAGCAATTTGGGGAGGGCCTGAGGAGGGGGTTAGGAAACCGTGACCTTATGGACTCAACAACCAAAAACAAGAAAATCTATATTTTCGAAACTCTCTACTAGCAGAACATTTGTTCAGTGTTTTGGATAGTCTGTTTTGGCTACATGTAGTCTGAACAGACACACAGTTCTGGCCACACACTGATAAGCGCATGCGGTTATTGTTGCATTCCTTGAGCTAACACACACACACACACACACACGCACCCCCCCCCTCCCCATTGTATAGTGTTCCTACCTGAGTGACTGTCTCTCCCAGTTCCAGGTGTCGTCCAGTACACTGTCTAGTATAGCTTAAGATCCTAGTCCCTCAGTCTCCAGTCTTGTCTGATGTACCAGTACCATTACTTTATTACAAGAGTATTGGGCCAGTCCCAGCCCAATACTCTTGTCCCGCTCAGTAAAGGCCACCAGTAATAAGCGAGACCAGCTGTGAGTCCACTCTGGTCTTAGTTGAGAGTCTAGTTGTCGTCTAATCCAGTCTCACAGCAGCTGGACTCTTCTGCACACCTCTCTACCAGCTCAACAGACCAGTATGTATCCCAGCAGGATCTGTGCCGTTCCAGAACTGTAGTCCAGACGGTCCCAGTCCCTGAGCACCCCTCTGCACCTGTCTGGCCTGTAATGCAGGACTAAAATAACCAACCCCAGCCCCCCACTCTACCCCAGCGGCCGGACAGACTGTCCTTAACCCTTAACCTTCTGGGCATATACCGTCTGGCTGTCACACCACGGGGCTGTAATCCAACACAGAGTGTGAGAGAAAGAGGGAGGGAGAAAGAGAACAAGGGAGAGAAATACAGGGAGACAGAGAGAACATGCTAGCTGCTACCCCCCCCCCACAAAAAAAAATACAGTGAGGGAGAAAGCGTGTCTGAGATCCAGGAGGGCTCAGATCAAGCTACTATTTGTTGATAGATCACTGACCGCACAGGGAACTACCCCTCTTCTCCCTAAACTCCTCCCTAAACTCCTCCCTCATTCCTTATAAGGATTATGCAGGAACCACCTTGTGGATAGACAACCACATACACACAGGCCTGGATACACAAGATTGTAAACCAATTTCATCCTGTCCTGAATCAGTGATTAAAAAAAAAAACACTGTGCAAGAAAGGGCACTCTGTTCCACACAATGTTCAAACACGTGCCCAAAGCAAAAATTAAATGTGGATCAATTATTTCTTTATCTTCTTGCTTTTTTTTTTATCCGACAACATGAACAACTTGTCCTCCATGTGAGACTGAATAGACCTTTGTTTCCAAGTTTAGCTACAGTCTCAGTTACTAATAAAGATGAACTGAATGAAAAGAATATCTAAGTACCATACGCATACAGGTGACGGGCCGAAGCCCTAAAGAAGATGTGCTAGACGTCTGGTAGAAATTATAGAAGTGACTAGCAGAGATGGTACATAAGTTTGGATTGGTTTACAATGTATTACTAGAATATTTAGACATTAGCAAACAAATGGAAATGTGTTCAGTAGAAATATACACAATATGTAAAATAGCATCATCCCTAGAGAGATCTCTGTCATCTAAAAAACTAAAGCATATTCGATGTGAGGCCACTCTTGACCTCCACTCAAATACTGTAGTTTCAACAGTATTTAGGTGAACTAGACTTGGATGGCGATTAACCTAGCCTGAGAACTGAAGGCTTGGATTAGATCTCCTGACTGCTTTAAGCTTAGCTACCTGTGTCACTAGAGAGATAAGAGAAAGACAATAGAGAAATAATAGAGACAGAATAGAGACAGTTATGGAGCAATAATAGAGGGAACAGAGAGAAAGATCAAGAGCGAGAAGAGGGATAGAGAATAGAAAGAGAGATAGAGAAGAGATTAAAATAAAGAGCAATAATTGAAGGAGAATAAAGAGCGAACAGAGGTAATAGGGAGAAAAGATAGTAGACAGAATACATAATGAGAGATGAGGGAGAGATCAAACAGAAAAAGAGAAGGGAGAAAATTTGATAAAGCGTGTGTGTGCTCCAGGTTTATGCAAACACACAAAGATAGAAAAACCTGAAAAATATGAGAAAATGCAATTTCCACCTAAATGTTAGGTTTAGGAAAAACTGCTGCGGTGGGCGTAGCGTTAGAATTGAAGTTTCTTTCTGGTTAACAGTTCAGGGTTGGGCTTTTAGGATTGGTAAACTGTAGGCACACGTTTGGTTATTGAGGTTAGGGTATGGTTAAGGTTAAGGTTTGGGTAAGGAATAGGGAACATGGATTTCTCTCCACTGGTCAAACGTGTGTGTGTGTGTGTGTGTGTGTGTGTGTGTGTGTGTGTGAGAGAGAGAGAGAGTGTGAGAGAGAGTGTGTGTGTCCATTCAGGGGCACTGTTTCCCAACACACAAACCAAACAACTGGCTGTGTGGAGTGGGGACCCCTGCTGCCTAGTAACCCTATTACAAGCAAAATTGCACATTGACACTAAATAACATTTTGTTGCAACCAATATACATAAATATACACATAATATCACAGACACATAGTTCCAAACATGATTTCATAGATTTAAAGCTAATTATATTCAATGTGCCAAACCTAGCTAAACCAGCTTCAGTCAGAGGAGACGAGAAAAATGAAGCATGTGTATCTTAGTGGAGCTCAAAAATAAAAGAAAAAACAAAACGAACAAAAAGAACAAAAGAAGCTACTCAACAAGAAAGTTTGCAGAAACCCACTAGTAACACAAAAAAAAAAACTGATGATGAAGGAAATATTTATTGTGATATTGCCCCAACTTCAGCTTGTTGTAGCAGCACCTACAGCACAGACCTACCGGCTAACAAAAGGGCGGCTAGTTCAGAAGCTGAAGAGGTCTTGCCTGAATCATCGCATCAACAATGTATGGATGACTCGTTGGTGAGTGAAACTGTCTTTCTCTTGAACGCCCCAGCACTTTAGCCAGACTAGCTCACCGACCATGATATGAATGTCGGTTGATCAGCAGAGGGCCATTTCGAATTAAAAAATTAGAGGAAGTTAGAAGAAATCCTGAAATCTGGCAAAACCATTACAATGCCAGTCAAGAATTAAATGTCTCTTGAAGTACAGCACTGGACATACCTATGGTTAACCATGTCCTGAGAAAGACTGAGACTGAATGGATTAGCAATGATCTCACAGGGTCTGTAGATCCTCGAATATGAAGGACATATTCACAGCAGAATGGTTAGACAGTGATTGTAGCAGAAGGTAAGACGACGTCTTTCACTCCACTATTTTAACTTACAATTGAACCCTTTAGTTCAAGTGAACTGACTAAACTGTATCCCGCACTTACAATGACAGAATTTTGTCAGTTACTGGTGTGTGTGTTAATGCAAAAATGCTCATGCTAGTGAGGGGTGGGGGGGCTAGACTGGGGGCACAAAATAAACAAACCCACCCCTGCATCTATCCCTTCCCTTCCCTGGCTACCCAAACACTGGCCAAAAGCTAAACAACAACCACAGACATTAAGTCATTTTTCCTCTGTTTTCACTGACAGCAGGTTGGAGCAAATTTGAATTGAAGGTAGACAATTCAGGAACTGAATACAAACCCTTTTGAAATAAACAGGTTCTACTTTTCAGTTAATTGAAAACGTATTGAAAAATGTAATTGAAATCAACCAGGCACACAAGTAAGCTAAAGCAAAACACTAACTATGGGCAATTTAGAGCATGCAACACAGTTTGTGACAACTTTTTAATTGATGTATAAATTATTGTGTAACGAATTAAAGTCGGATTGATTACGTTAACTTTAACCAAACCATCTTTAACAGTAGAATCCACACACACAATTTTCTTCGACTGCAACTGGATCAATGGACCTGTTATAGTATTTATAGATACGCGTATTATAAATTCCTTGTTGCACAATACACACAAAAGCTACATGGCCTCAATTCATTCCGCTTAATGGACCTTTTGTTACAAGTCGTTTGAGAATTAGCATAATCAAACCAGTCTATGACCGATTTGTTGCGCAGGTTATAATAGCCAACAGAAACAATGTAAAAATATATTTTTTACAAGTCTACAAATTCTGTTGTAACTGTTTGGAAATGTTTGGGGATAAGGCAAACTCAAATGTCAAAGGCTTGCTAGCAATGCTAGCTAATTATAGTATGTTGTGCACTACACTACCAGAGATCTCTGCTAACTTACCTACTCCGTCTTCTGACTTCAGAACCATCATATACTGTAAGTTACAATTCCTCTCAATTATTGAATGTACTCCTTCTCACGTAGTGCTTAATAGAGCAGTGATAAATATATCTATAACATGTAACGATGCCTTATAAAACTTTTAACAATATTATGAAAATGCAACAGCTGTTGCATTTTCATGCGTTAGAAAGTAGGCGTGGTTAAGAACACTTGTCAGTACTGGGCAGCCAATCCAAAGCTGTGCTCTGTTTACGAAAAGCTTCACCGTGCATCCCTCCCTCTCTCTCTTTTTCTTTCTCTCTCTCTCTTTCTTTCTCTCTCTCTCTCTCTCTCTCTTTCTGACTTAGCCCAGTTGTAAGTTTTACAGTTGGGGTTAGTGTTCCCCAGATGTGTAATAAAATACCCTTGTAGGGACCTGAAACATAATCATAACCCAGAAATCTGATGCTCCCTATCCCCAAGTCCTAAACCTAACCCAATTACCATAACCTTAACCTCAATAATTTAACCCTTATACCTAATCTTAACCAATCCGTTATATCTAACCCTAAACATAACCAGTAATGCCTAAATCTTAAAGTCCCCAAATGTACTAATAGGCCTGGATCTCTCTCTCTCACACACATAAACACAGAGAAATGAAAGAGAGAGAAAAAATGAATAAGCACAAGGTGAAAATATGCCTATAAATGGACACAGAGGGTGGTTAAATTATAATGGTAAGAGATGAGAGTGGAATTAAACCTTCTATATCATAAGTCAGTGGAAGGAGGGAGGGTTTTAAAGAGTAGTGGTATGCTTGAATTAAAGCCTAATTCACTGAGTTTGTCAACAGAGAAAAACAGGATATGCTGCTTGCTGAGGGAGAATGCAAGCAAGAGAGAATGAGGAAGGGGATGAAAAGCGCCTGAGAAGGAATTTCTGACAAGGAGGTAGACATTTATACAAAGTCACTATAAACACTATAAACAGAAATATTCTAATGAACATGTTTTCAATCCAGGAATAGGCGCTAAATGTATGTACTGCTCTTCAAGTTCACTGTTCAATGTTGAATTTGTTGATAATCAAATTCAACATTGATCATGTTTTAAATGATGGCACACAGTGCCATCAGGTTTTATGGCTCTGGGTGGAGTAGGCAGGGTGATGAATGGCAGATTGGCATTTGAGTTATCATGACATTTTACTGGTCAATCTGGTTCTTTCCATTTAACACAACATGTTGGGTTTCAGGCCATGGACTTCAAGCAATGCTATCATAATCTCAAGTGGACAGTGACTTTCTCTGATTGTTATTTTAGAATGTGAGGCAATTTTGCTGGTTGTTCTGAAATTAATTAGGTCTTTGTGAGAAGAAATTGCCTCGACAAAGTTTTAAAAAAGGCATATTCTGTTATGATCTTGTATAATTAACTAGCCAATGGTTCTTCAAAGAAAGTATATATATATACAGCTCTGGAAAAAAATAAGAGACCACTGCACCTTTTTCTTTCCTTTCCAAAAAAGTCAAAAAGGAAGGTTTTGAGTGAGGAACAGAAAGGTTAAAATTAAGAGACCACTGCAAATTGAACGCTTCTGTTCCTCCCTCAAAACTTTCCTTTTCAACTTTTTTGAGCTGTATATATTTGTGCTTAATTTTACAGGAAAGTGAGAAAGATACTTTTTTTGTGGAAAGGGTAGTGGGCCAAATTTACACTGGAGGCATCAGCTCAAACTGCTCGATCACTTTAATCCACTTGCTTGACACTGAGGCCCCTCTGGGGTGTGTCCTCAGCCCTCTGCTCTGTTTCCTGTTCACCCACGGTGTCATGGCTCAACTCCCACTCTAAACCAAAACAAAGTTTACAGATGATTCCATGGTTGTTGACCTGATGACCAAAAACATGGAATAAGTGTACAGGGAAAGATATGCAAACTGACATTGTGGTGTCAGGATAACAACCTCTCTCAACATCAACAAAACAAAGAAGATGATTGTTGACTTTAGGCAGCGGAACAGGGAACATGCCCCTGTACTGTAGTGGGTAGAGTCAGCAGTTATACTTTTCTCTCCTTCCACATAACCAAGAACTTGTTTTGGACCATCAATGCCACCAGTGTTGTTAAAACAGTGCAACAACGACTCTCCTCCCTCAGGCGACTAAAGAAATGTGGCATGCCATCCTGGGTCACTTCTGACTCCTCTCCAAATATTGAACCCTGCAGCATAATCAAGGACGCTTTTCATCCCAGCACTTTGCCTACGGTCAGTAAGAAAGTGATTGCAGTGAGGCATGGGTCTTATACTAAGAGTCGAGGAGACTCAACTACACTGACTCTGGTCATCCAGGCACACATGGTCACACTCACTCAATGTAAATATTTATGTACTATATACTACTTGTACTAGTGCTGATGCTGTGTTGTGCTGTAATTATTATTATTATTATTATCAGAGATGTATAAACTATGCATTTTACCCCCCCTGCAAAAAAAGTCAAACTGTATTCCCAACTATTGAGAAAACTCTGTATTTATTTAATTTAATACAGTGAACATTATTCAAAAAGGCAACCTTAAAGCAAAATTGTATGGTCACCAAAGACAGATTTAAATGTAGAGAAGAGTGTGGCCACTGAAACACTTCCAGCACGTGAAGCGCCATAGGCCCTCCTTGTATAGATCAGAAGCATTAGGTATTATTTGCACACTAAGCAGCAGGGCTGTGAGCAAAGTATGAATGCCATTACCTAGAGAGGACGGAATGAGGACCATGCGGGCATGCATTTGCTCTGTTATCCACAGTTTTGCCGTCTTTTCCTCCACCCTCCCTTATTCCGTGGTACACCCAGGGCATCCTGAACATGGGCCTGAAATCCAGCCAGTTGGGTCACAGCAGGGTTCATGTTGAGCACACTGAAGAAGAATCTGCCGGCATCAGTGCTTCAGTCACAATCTCAGATTCTTGCCAGTAACCATATCTACAAGATTGCGGGCCTTTCCCGCCCTTTCAAATATTTTTTGTTCTATTGCTTCCTTCTCAAGTGTAGCAATAACCTTTTGGTGGAATACAATATTTGTTATGCGTAGGATGTTCTCCTCTGTCAAATTTTCCACAATCTGCATCCTTGCCATTCTCAATATTTGGGCTACCCGGAAAAGAGAAAAGATTTGGTATTATACACCAAAGGACTCCGGACAGATACATTGGTTCTGGGCCATATCACTGAATGTGCAGTTATCAGATTGCTAATATCATGTAGTTTGTTGTTATATTAAAAACCTATACATTGTAAGATCTGCCATGTAGATCTTGTTTTATTACTTTAATCTCTTTACTATAATATTTTACACCAAGTTGAAATCATCAAAAAGAGTTTTCATTTCAGTGCCACAAATGATCATACGAATGACACCCCTTATATTTCTAACATGCTCATGTTGTTGTTATGGTTGTATAACTGCAAGATGCAAAGCCTTCATCAATAGTCCTAGTGAATGTGTTGCATCAAATTCACTATGTACTTAAAGAGTAATGCTTACCTGCCATATTCAGTCTAAAAATATGAAAATGTCTTGTGTCTGCTCCCAGAAAACAAAAGTAAAAGTATAGAACGTTGCTGCTTACGTCAAAGTGGGCATGACAAACAAAACCTGGGTAAAGAACTTCAGTAACCCAGTCTGATGACATTGCATCATTTCCATAATGAAAGGTATAAGGCACTGATCTCGAAAGAAATGTTAGGAAGTTGACACAATCCCATGGATAGGGTCTCGGTTTCCCAAATCCCAAATGTTTAGTGCGGAGCCGTGCTCCAATGGTAGTAATCTCTGCTCCACGCACTTATGTGGTTCCCAGCAGAAGATCAGTGTTCAACGCCTACACTACTATGTGCCCACTTCAGATGTCTCCCAATGATTCCAGCAGTTGTCAATAGTAACCTTGAAAAGCCCTGAATATTGACTCTGTCTGATGAGGCAGATACTTTCACAGCACTGCATATGTACAAAAATATGCTGTTTGTTTATGTTACAAAATTGAGCATAATAATATATTTAAATATTTCAAATGTATGTATTTGATGAATATAGTTACAGAATATATGTAAATACATTTCGACTTTATTTAAATAATTTTCATTTATATTTCCAAAAGGTTTTTTAGAAATATGGGAATGGGTTCCCATTTTCATTCTTGAGCTGGGGCCACTTCAAAGCTTTCTCCATGTAGACACTGCCTATATTCAGATAATCCCTAGAATGCATCAGAAGTAACTTCATAGCTTCTATGAATTTAGTATACAGTTGTATTAGCTTGGTAATTAGCAGGTCACAACGGAAAGTACAGTATAATACTGTGTAAATATTTCAGTGCCATAACAACAATGGTCACCTTAATCTTTTTCTTTCTAATTGCAGTTTTCAAGACTTGTCGTTAATGGGGCATTAATGAACTGTGTAAACCCTACAAACTTGAAAGAAGTTTTATCAATATACTTCATTAATGTGATCCAGTGTTGCAGTTTGGCAAACATTTATTTTTCCAACACGTACAAAACTATTATCAACTGTGGAACCAGGCCTGTGCAGCACAGCTCAGCCTAGCTTAGTTTTGCTTTGCTCAGAAGTGTAAAAATAGTACATTTAAGCTGTTCTTAAGTAGAGGCAAGAAACACAGAGAAGAGAGACCAGTTAACAGGATGGAAGGAGAGAGAAGGATTTAACAGCTGTTTGTTTGAATTATAACTTTATGAACTGAGTTTTGCTTTTGAGAGAGTGGAATGAAAAACAGAGACAGTTACATATAATGGGTTATTATAACGCAGACAAAAATTACATCAAGATGTTTATATATACAGTATCTCACAAAAGTGAGTACATCCCTCACATTTTTGCTAATATTTGATTATATCTTTTCATGTGACAACACTGGAGAAATGACACTTTGATACAATGTAAAGTAGTGAGTGTACACCTTGTATAACAGTGTAAATTAGCTGTCCCCTCAAAATGACTCAACACACAGCCATTAATGTCTAAACCGCTGGCAACAAAAGTGAATACAGTGAAAATGTCCAAATTGGGCCCAAAGTGTCAATATTTTGTGTGGCCACCATTATTTTCCAGCACTGTCTTAACCGTCTTGGGCATGGAGTTCACCAGAGCTTCACAGGTTGCCACTGGAGTCCTCTTCCACTCCTCCATGACGACATCACAGAGCTGGTGGATGTTAGAGACCTTGCGCTCCTCCATCTTCCGTTTGAGGATGCCCCACAGATGCTCAATAGGGTTTAGGTCTGGAGACATGCTTGGCCAGTCCATCACCTTTACCCTCAGCTTCTTTAGCAAGGCAGTGGTCGTCTTGGAGGTATGTTTGGGGTCGTTATCATGTTGGAATACTGCCCTGCGGCCCAGTCTCTGAAGGGAGGGGATCATGCTCTGCTTCAGTATGTCACAGTACATGTTGGCATTCATGGTTCCCTCAATGAACTGTAGCTCCCCAGTACCGGCAACACTCATGCAGCCCCAGACCATGACACTCCCACCACCATGCTTGACTGTAGGCAAGACACACTTGTCTTTGTACTGCTCACCTGGTTGCCGCCACACACGCTTGACACCATCTGAACCAAATAAGTTCATCTTGGTCTCATCAGACTACAGGACATGGTTCCAGTAATCCACATCCTTAGTCTGTTTGTCTTCAGCAAACTGTTTGCAGGCTTTCTTGTGCATCATTTTTAGAAGAGGCTTCCTTCTGGGACGACAGCCATGCAGACCAATGTGATGCAGTGTGCGGCATATGGTCTGAGCACTGACAGGCTGACCCCCCATCCCTTAAACCTCTGCAGCAATGCTGGCAGCACTCATACGTCTATTTCCCAAAGACAACCTCTGGATATGACGCTGAGCATGTGCACTCAACGTCTTTGGTCGGCCATGGCGTGTTCTGAGTGGAATCTGTCCTGTTAAACCGTTGTATGGTCTTGGCCACCCTGCGCTGCAGCTCAGTTTCAGGATCTTTGCGATCTTCTCTTCAGCCTAGGCCATCTTTATGTAGAGCAACAATTCTTTTTTTCAGATCCTCAGAGAGTTCTTTGCTATGAGGTGCCATGTTGAACTTCCAGTGACCAGTATGAGGGAGTGTGAGAGCGATAACATCAAATTTAACACACCTGCTCCCCATTCACACCTGACACCTTGTAACACTAATGAGTCACATGACACCGGGGAGGGAAAATGGCTAATTGGGCCAAATTTGGACATTTTCACTTAGGAGTGTACTCACTTTTGTTGCCAGGGGTTTAGACGTGAATGGCTGTGTGTTGAGTTATTTTGAGGGGACAGCAAATTTACACTGTTATACAAGCTGTACACTTAGTACTTTACATTGTAGCAAAGTGTCATTTCCTCAGTGTTGTCACCTGAAAAGATATAATCAAATATTTGCTAAAATGTGAGGGGTGTACTCATTTCTGTGAGATACTGTATGTGTTTACATACACGCCGATCAGCCTTAACATTATGACCACCTGCCTAATATTGTGTAGGTCCCACTTTTGCCGCCAAAACAGCCCTGACCCATCAAGGCATGGACTCCACAAGACCTCTAAAGATGTGCTGTGGTATCTGGCACCAAGACGTTAGCAGCAGATCCTTTAAGTCCTGTAAGTTGCGAGGTGGGGCCTCCGTGGATCGAACTTGTTTGTCCAGCACATCCCACAGATGCTCAAATGGATTGAGATCTGGGGAATTCGGAGGCCAAGTCAACACCTTGAACTCGTTGTTGTGTCCCTCAAACCATTCCTGAACCATTTTTGATTTGTGGCAGGGCGCATTATCCTGAGGCCAATGCCATCAGGGAATACCGTGGTACATGTCAAAGTAACATCCACATGAATGGCAAGACCCAAGGTTTCCCAGTTGAACATTGCCCAAAGCATCACACTGCCTCCGCCGTCTTGCCTCCTTCCCATAGTGCATCCTGGTGCCATGTGTTCTCCAGGTAAGCCACGCATACGCACCCGACCACCCACGTGATGTAAAAGAACACGTGATTCATCAGACCAGGCCATCTTCTTTCATTGCTCCAGGATCCAGTTCTGATGCCCGGTGCCCATTGTAGGCACTTTCGGCAGTCGACAGGGGTCAGCATGGGCACCCTGACTGGTCTGCAGCTACGCAGCCCCATACGCAACAAACTGCGATGCACTGTGTTCTGACACCTTTCTATCAGTACCAGCATTAACTTTTTCAGCAAATTGAGCTACAATGTCTCGTCTGTTGGATCGAACCACACGGGCCAGCCTTCGCTCCCCACATGCATCAATGAGCCTTGGCCGCCCATGACCCTGTCGGCAGTTCATCGCTTTTACCCAGTCGTCTAGCCATCACAATTTGGCCCTTGTCAAAGTTGCTCAGATCCTTATGCTTGCCCATTTTTCCTGCTTCTAGCACATCAACTTTGAGGACAGAATGTTCACTTGCTGCATAATATATCCCACCTACTGACAGGTGCCATGATAACAAGATTATCAGTGTTATTCACTTCACTTGTGAGTGGTCATAATGTTATGGGTGATCAGTGTGTGTATATATATATATATATATATATATATATATATATAATTAAATATGTGCTCAGCCCTTGAAAGGAATCCTTATTAATAGTAAATCCAGTTTTCAGGTTAAGTTTATCAGTAAAATTATTCCATCCAATGTGAATGGGAAATTGACCTAAATGACTGGAGGGAACAAAAAGAGGAAAGTAAAGGAAGAAAGAAAGACAGAAAGAGAAGTAGAGAGGAGGAGCAGGACACTGGACTGAGAGGGGGAATAATGGCATTTATAAGCAAATGAAAGCTGAAGAAAATCATGAGACAAGAGGCTGAAAACATGTCAGTCCACTGATCTCACACCCACAAACTATCCTTCGCTCTGGACATGTCGCCACTCCACATGTGCCTGCACACATTTACCGACACAGACGTGTTTTTCTATCTTTGTGTGGAGCAGTGAGCAGATTATCCATATTCCCTATCCCCTAAACCTAACCCTAATCTCAACCCTTACCCTAACCATAATCTAACCCTAACGGTGAACCCAAAACCTAACCATTAGTGCCTTAACAAAGAAAAAAGTAACCCTAATTCTAATACAGTGTTTGGACTTCTGAGTTAGGACCTCTGCTCTCCACATGTATTGTTAGACACACACACACATACACATGCGCGCACACACACACACACACACACACACAGAACACATCAGGATTTTCGATTTCCGTAGTTGATTTGATAATTCACCTCCTGGATACATTCATTCATCATTAATAATAACACCAATAACATAATAACATTGTACCACCTGCTGTACTAGTTTCTTCTTGTCAGGAGGAGATAAGTTGTTAATAAACGTTTTTGTGTTATCATCAATAATCAGAGGTGAGAGGTAACCTACCTTTAGTTGCTGCAGATCTGACTGTTGGACAAAGAAATGCCTGAAAACTGGAGGCACACAGCTCACTGACCGTCGCCATTATTAGAACGAGTGTGTTTTGTGAGTGTGTGAGTTAAACCAGGGATTAAAGTTATGTCCTGAAACGCGTCTCCTCTTCCCTGTCTCTCACTCTCGTGTCTCTGTTCGTCTCTCGAGACAGCCACCCTCCACGCACATGTTTATGAATCCCACCTCTGATGCACCATCACTGGGTACAACTCACAATGCCCTCCCAGAATGAGCCAACCTCCAGTGCGCTCACCCTTGCTCTGTCACACGGACTGACTCCTTTGAGTGCGCTCTTCTTTTCTCTTTCACATCCCCTGCTCTTCCTCTCTTTTTTCTCTTCACTCTCATTCAATCACTTGACCTCCCTCCTCTATTTTTTACTTTGATGCATACACACTTTCTATCTCCAGCCCCCCCTCCTATGTCTCTAGCAGTTGCTGAGATATTCTTAGAACTGATGACATTTTACACACATTAATGTGTGTGCATGCATACGCAAACATGCTCTCACACCTGCCCCCCCAACACACACACACACACACACACACACACACACACACACTTAGACTCCTGTTTCATACCCACCCGCACTTAGTCATAACAGTCAAACATGGTGGTCATCAAAGTCATGCAGTCACACAATAGCTACGGCACAGACAGACAGACGCTTTACATACAATTGTACATCATCAAGGGCATGAGGACAGAACACAAACAATCTCTCATTCGTCCTGTCAGTACAACCAACATCCTTCCTTCTGCTTTCATACTATTTTCCCATCAATCTCTTGCTAGCCTGGTACCATTCCTGACAGCATCACCTTTGTTATGAGTTCTAAACCCACAAATTGTCAGCTAGACCCGATTCCAACAAAATTACTTAAGGAGCTACTTCCTGTGCTAGGTCAGTCAATGTTGAACATAATAAATTGCTCCCTTTCCTCCGGATGTGTACCAAACTCACTAAAAATAGCGGAAATTAAGCCTCTTCTAAAAAAATCTAATCTGGTTCCTGACATAT
>JACXGI010016216.1:0-16243 GCA_016801175.1 Esox masquinongy | reverse complement strand
GGATTTTCCTGACATTTTCTTAGTTACATCTCAGAGCAAAAGCCATGGTCCGCAGAGAGCTTCCAAAGCATCAGAGGGATCTCATTGTTGAAAGATATCAGTCAGGAGAAGGGTACAAAAGAATTTCCAAAGCATTAGATATACCATGGAACACAGTGAAGACAGTCATCATCAAGTGGAGAAAATATGGCACAACAGAAACATTAAGAACTGGACGTCCCTCCAAAATTGATGAAAAGACGAGAAGAAAACTGGTCAGGGAGGCTTCCAAGAGGCCTACAGCAACATTAAAGGAACTGCAGGAATTTCTGGCAAGTACTGGCTGTGTGCTACATGTGACAACAATCTCCCATATTCTTCATATAAATGGGCTATGGGGTAGGGTGGCAAGATGGAAGCCTTTTCTTACAAAGAAAAACATCCAAGCCCGGCTGAAGTTTGCAAAAACAAACATCAAGTCCCCCAAAAGCATGTGGGAAAATGTGTTATGGTCTGATGAAACCAAGGTTGAACTTTTTGGCCATAATTCCAAAAGGTATATTTGGCGCAAAAACAACACTGCACATTACCCAAAGAACACCATACCCACAGTGAAGCATGGTGGTGGCAGCATCATGCTTTGGGGCTGTTTTTCTTCAACTGGAACCCGAGGCCTTAGTCAGGGTGGAGGGAATTATGAACAGTTCCAAATAGGCAATTTTGGCACAAAACCTTCAGGCGTCCGTTAGAAAGCTGAAGATGAAGTTCACCTTTCAGCACGACAACGACCCAAAGCACACATCCAAATCCACAAAAGCATGGCTTCACCAGAAGAAGATTAACGTTTTGGAATGGCCCAGCCAGAGCCCAGACCTGAATCCAATTGAACATCTGTGGGGTGATCTGAAGAGGGCTGGGCACAGTAGATGTCCTCGCAATCTGACATATTTGGAGCACTTTTGCAAAGAAGAGTGGGCAAATATTGCCACGTCAAGATGTGCCATGCTAATAGACTCCTACCCAAAAAGACTGAGTGCTGTAATAAACTCAAAAGGTGCTTCAACAAAGTATTAGTTTAAGGGTGTGCACACTTATGCAACCAGGTTATTGTGAGTTTTTTATTTTTTATTTTTCCCCCTCAAAGATTTCAGTTTGTTTTTCAATTGAATTGTTCACATTATAGGTCACATTAAAAGTGGAAAAAGTTCTGACATGATTTATCTTTGTCTCATTCTTTTACATCACAAGAACCTGGCATTTTAACAGGGGTGTCTAGACTTTTTATATCCACTGTACATGTTTTTCCCATGACAACCAATTACATTAACCAGAGTCTTTTCTGTCTAGTCCTTTCCTTAACCTAGTTCTGCGCAACTACTTTCTCTGGGATTATGTCAAGAAAATGTTGATCCAACATGATTGCCATTGTTCATGTTCTCGAAGCAGCCAACATGAGCCGACCCCATTCCTCTCCGGACAGGAAGTGCTTTCAACATGAGACGCAGCAAACAGGAAGTAACGAACAGTCTTTCCTCTCCAGAGAAATTAGATCCTCCTACCCACAACGCTCATCAGTTGTGTGAGTGTGGGTAATCACTTTCCACAGCATGCCCCAAAAAGGAGGTTTTCACAAGAGACAGAAGGAGAGATAGATAGAGGCAGAAAGAAAGCCTGTGACGTGATTCCTATGTTCACAACACAACACACAATGTTACTGGATTGGTTGAAAAATACTGAAGATAACCTGCTGCCTTTGACACTATTGATCACTCCTTTCTCTTAGAGAGACTGGAAACCCATATTGGGCTACGTGGACATGTTCTAGCCTGGTTTAAATCTTATTTATCTGAAAGATATCAGTTCGTATGTGTGGATGGCATATCCTCTGACAAATCAAAGGTATGTTTTGGTGTTCCTCAAGGCTCGGTTCTGGGCCCATTATTGTTCTCACTATATATGCTGCCTCTGGGTGATCACAATGTCAATTTTCACTGTTATGCTGATGACACACAGTTGTATAATTCAATGAAACATGCAGAAGCCCCAAAATTAGCTACTTTGGAAGAATGCGTTTCAGATATTAGGAAGTGGAGAACTTCTTGCTTTTAAACTCAAGAAAAACTGAAATGTTCATTTTAGGACCCAAGAAACAAAGAGTTTTATTGGCAGACCTTAAAGTGAACCTCGACGGTTGTATGGGCGTGAGAAACCTCGGCGTTACCCTCTACCCTGACCTCTCCTTTGATGAACTTATAAAATATCTCAAGAGCTGCTTTTTTCCATCTTCGGAACATTGCAAAAATCAGAAACTTTTTATCAAAAAACTGATGCAGAAAAAGTAATCTATGCTTTTGTTACTTCTAGATTAGATTACTGCAATGCTCTTCTCTCCGATTACTTTGATAAATCAATAAATAAACTTCAATTAGTGCTGAACACGGCTGCTAGAATGTAGAACAAAAAAATTTGAACACATTATTTCAGTACTAGCTTCTTTACACTGGCTGCCTGTTAGGGCTAGCGCTGATTTTAAGGTTTTATTGTTAACCTATAAAGCAGGTTAGAAATGCAGACTCAGTGCAGACTTTCAAGTGTCTACTAAAGACTCATCTCTTCAGCATGGTCTATGATTAAGTGAAGTCTGGCCCAGGGGTGTGGAAGTGAACAGAAAGGCTTGATACTGTCCACCACTGTCTTGCCAGGTGGGCTCTCATTGCCACTGGGATGCCCCCTCTCCAGTGCCATTTGGGGGCGGAGTCACTGGCTTGTTGTTGTCTCTCCATTGCGCCCTTTGTGTAATTGGAATGAACTCTGCTGGTAAAACTCAGCCCTCACTTCAGGGTGGTTGCGGTTGGTTGGTGTCCCTTTGATTGGTGCTTGGTAATGGGGGTGGATTGACTTCCTGCATGTTGGGCCCTGTCCAGGGCCTCCCCTGAATAGGGCCACAGTGTCACTGGACCCCCCGTCTCAGCCCCAAGGTTTTACGCTGCTATATTATTGTGCCGAGGGAGTAGGGTCAGTTCTCCTTCTCCACTGTAAATCCTTGTAAACCTAAGGAATGCACTCTCTAAATTTTCCTTGTTTCCTGCTCCATTTAAACATAGGAGGACATGAGGTCTTGGCCAACACCTCACAAGTACCAGGCTCTAAAGACTCGTTGCTGTCCCTGTCCAAAGTCCTCTTGGTTGTGTTACAGATCAAGACGATACATGGCGATTCCAGCTGCTGCTCTGCTAACCCCCCCCCCACCCCCCAGTTGTCCGTGTCCTTGTCAATTTGGTCATGCTTCTGACCTGGATTATGTTTTATAGGCTCTAGACACAACCCAAATGCTTTTATTAATTATTACAACTTGTACTCTTAAAATGTTCACCCGGCACAGCCAGAAGACTGGTCACGACTCCGTTCCTGGTTCCTCTCTAGGCTTCTTCCTAAATTTCAGCCCCTCGTTCCTCTTTCCTAGCCACTGTGCTTCAACAGTGTTGTTGCTTGCTCCTTGGGGTTTCAGGCTGAGTGTTTTGTAAAAGCACTTTGTGACAACTGCTGATGTAAAAAGGGCTTTGTAAATACATTTTATGGATTGATTGATAACCTCCCCAACATATACATTTTATACTGTTACATTAAGTTTCTTTATCTGTGGGTCAATATGAGACCAGCAACCCAGACAGCTGATGAACAGTTGTGTCACATTCCCTTCTACCCCTATTCATGTTAATAAATGACGGTTAAGTGACCTGCGTTGCAATAACGGACACAACCAGCCAAACTAGTCAATGCTTCATGCATTTCATGTTGCATTTAATGTCAAAATTATTGTAACAGTAATTGCAAAAAAATATTTTTAAATAATCAAATCAAAACCGAACCGATAAAAACTGATGAAACCGAAGAAAAAACATGAATCGCTCAGCCCTTATCTGTGTGTGTGTGTGTGTGTGTTAATGCACGTGTGTGTGTGTGTTAATGCATGTGTGTGTGTGTGTGTTTGTGTGTGTGTTAATGCACGTGTGTGTGTGTGTGTGTGTGTGTGTTAATGCACGTGTGTGTGTGTGTGTGTGTGTATGTGTGTGTGTGTTATTTTGTATGAGAGGAGTCTCACAAGAGTTAAACAATGACCTCTGTTGTCTAGGAACTAACTAGCAGTCAGACCTAAATGCCTCTACAACCATGGAAAGAAATAAAGTAAAATGTATCAGCCAACATGAATGTCTCAAGCACACTGGGCCTCATTCACCAATATCTTCCTAAGTTTTTTTCTCAAATATCTTCTTGAGAAAGGTCCTCAGAAAAGTCTGTCAGATTCATGATGTTCTTAAATGGCGGAATTGTTCTCACCTATGTTCTTATAATGATGAATCCCATTGTCTTTGTAAATTGAAAGCGTGTACCAGTGGTTCCTAATTAGCATAGGTAAATGCCCCGCCAATCCCCATAAAAGAGCATGAGACTGCAGGGCTGTGTGCGCACAGAAATCACACACAGAGGTTGAATCTCAAATTGCATACTTGCATACTATATAGTAGGGCCTATGCCAGATTAGTAATGCAAGAAGATTAGTAGGTCCCAAACCAATGTATGCTGAAAATAGTATGCCAAAAGTTCCTGGATGGTCTACTATTTTGGGTGGATTTTCGAAGTACGCATCTGTGCATGCTTTTTGGGGTAATATAGACCACCACCCCTTGTGCAGTAAAAGAGGGGTTTCCACGATTCTCTCGTCTTTTCACTTGACGAAAAGGTCAGTTATTGTCACATATGGTGATAGTTATTGCATCAATGTCATTCACGTATGAAAGAAAAACAAACGCTGTTGTGCCATCTAGCATGAGCTCAATTCTTATGACTATTCCAAGTAGTAAGATACTATTACTGGTTTGTAAGATATTAAATATTAAAACGGCCAGTGGCAAAAGCCATACAGTTAACAGATGCTATTTGTGGTGGCCTGTAAACTTCATAAGAAACGTTAGTCAGTTTAACACAATGCTTAATGGTGTCTAGCTCAATATTCAAACTCGGCGTGAAGTTAATGCACGAAAAAATGATCTAATGTTGAGATTCAATTTTATGATGAAGTAGTATAAAACTGTAGAATTGAAGAAAACCCAATAACTAATTATTTGGCACAAACATGTCAGCACTCAAATGTTCTCTTGAGTGTGCGTAAATGCCAAATAAGAAAACATTTATGAATGTCAGAATCTTTGTGGAAATGTGTAAGTGGGATTTAAGAAGGAATTTCTTCTTAACAACGGTTGGTGAATGAGGCCTTTTCAAGAATACTCTTTTTTGGAACTAGATTTCTTTCTAGTATAAAAGAACACATGTTTTACACACAAGAACATTCATGAGTGTAGGCTGAATTCTTGTATTCTGTCACATTTATTTAGACATTTCTCAAGAATTTGCCTCCAGCAATATAGTAAATTGTAGTACCAGAACTTAAAAACCTTTTAACAGCTGCCACAAGCACCCACGTCTCTTCCTCGTCCTGTTTTTTTTCCTCTCCTTTTTCTTTTATTTCTCTGTCTTTCTCTTCCTTTATTTTTTCTTCTCCTTTCTTTTTTGCTGCTTCTTCTCCTTCTTTTTTGATACTTGTTAAGCCCGCATTTCTTCTTTCATACCTTAACCCAAGACTGTTTTGCAGAAACATGTTTAGAAAACAGATCCAGAACTTGCAGAATTCAGTGCAAAATGGAATTCTTTGTTGAGACTCTTGGTTGGAATATTTATCTTTTTTAAAATAAGAAATCAGCAATGTTTTTATTGTTGGTCACACAAAGAGACTTCCACACATGTTTTACGATGGATGTTTTGAATGTTCCAGGATGTCCTCGAAGAGCAGAGAGAAGCAGAGTGAGAGAAAGGGATCAGTGTGGCTGTTCATCACTGTTTCAGGCGTATGTCTGGTGAAATTAGCCTGCTTAGCAACAGTCAAATAACATCCAGAACAGAACCTGGCTGTTATCAATGCTCAGCCCAAATGTGAGACATGAAGTTTCCGTAATCTGATTTTAACTGACATGAATACCAGAATGTGAGCATTGTGTTTGTGTTTCTCTGACTGTTACTGTGTGTGTGTCTGTGTTTCTCTGACTGTTACTGTGTCTCTGTGTGTGTGGGGTGTGTGTCTCTGTGTGTGTGTGTGTCTGTGCGTGTGTGTGAGTGTGTGTGTCTCTGTGTGTGTGGGGTATGTGTGTGTCTGTGTGTGTGTGTGTGTCTGTGTGTGTGTCTCTGTGTGTGTGTGTGTGTGTGTGTGTGTGTGTGTGTGTGTGTGATGGTATTTCCATCCTCATATCTGTGTCAAGCAGCTTTAAAATGGACCTGACATATTACTTCCCAGATGGTGCCCTTTGACCTATATAGAATGGAGTTTCTGCTATAGAAATCCTTTGGCATGCTGCCTTAATGTTGTTTCTTTTTTGGTTTAACCTAAATATATTATATTATTATTATTGTTAAGGATGGAAAAAGACTTGTTTGTTTTTACAGTATAATCTGAGAATTACACCTCACTGTGCTAGACACAGTGGTTTCTAACCTTTTTCGGTTACTGTACCACAAACCAAATTTTGCTCTGTCCAGAGTACCCCGAAATTACCCTGTAATGTGAATTGTACCAATAAGCCAATGGTTTTATGAGTTCCCTGTACCCAGTGATGTAATGGTAAAAAAAGGTGGGTAAACTATGGATTTCTCCGGATAGTTTTCATACGATAAATCATTCATGAATATAATCGAAAATGCATTATATTTTTAAAAAGTATCAATTAATTGCATTTCATGCAAGTCTACTAAAAAGGAGGGCCTAGTGTAGGTAATTAATCAGGTTAGTAATTTTTTTTAAAATTACAAAAAAATTTTTTTTTTAATTATCTGGACTGAACACACATTCCACCAAACATACTAATTTGTCGAGTTCAATGGATTAGATAAAAAATATTTAGGCCTTTAACAACAAAACATATTACTTAATTAACACTAGTAAACAACTAACCTCTCCCCTCACTTTCTGCACCACTGTGCTCTCTCTTCCCCCACTGTTTCTTTACTCTCTGGGAAGCAATGTTTTAAATTATAATTTATTGGCATGATAAATTTTATTTACTGAATGAATAGACAAGTATTTTAGTCGATATTAGGGATTTACAAAAACGGCTAATTTTCAGTCTCTCACACAGAGCTAGCCGGTTTACTGTTAATAACTGAAGGGGTCCTGGCCCTCCTGGTTGGGAACACTACCACCTGAACATAGTGGAACTGCTTTTGCCATTTAGTGGTGAACGTGAGTCTTGTGGCTAAATCAGCTAACTTCCCGTTAAAGGGATAATTTTGTTATTATATGTTGAGCAAATCTATGGAAATAAACTGGCATAAAAATTATGTTCTTCTTAGCACTTTAGTTATTGTTTCAATACGCAATTTAGCTTCTTAGCTTTGCTGAGCAATTTGAAGGGCTAAAATAATTTATTTTACAATAATTCATGTTTAATGTTCAATGTTTTATTTACCTTGTTGCACTACTCTCTTTGTACTACTGGACTCTGACACTGCTTTGCAAAGTCTGATAAGGACGTTTTCAGTTGTTACATGTACATGTCTAACTCAGGAACCTCACTGCTGCTTTCCCTGCATTTCAGTTGCACATGCCACCTTGCACCTTCAATTTGCCTGCACTGCACATTCAGAATTGCCATTTTTACTTGCATTTGCATTCAATGCACATCTATACATCCCACTTGTAATATACATTGTTCTACTTGTACATTTTCTGCCCTCTTCTATTTGCACTTCTGGTTAGACGCTAACTGCATTTTGTTGTACTGTACTTGTACTTGTTCAATGACAATAAAGTTGAATCTAATCTAAACAATGTTTTATTTATATATAGCACATCTTGTGATGTAATTGTTATTGAGAAAACATATATTTTTTAAATCTGTTCTTTATAATGATCATATGTTTGTTTGTGAATGAATGTCGAAGGTGTGTAACAGATATTTTCTTTAAGGCAGGAGGCTGAGTGTTCTCTAATAAACCCACTCTGTTTTGGAACAAGCCTGTGAGATCAGAAGATGAGACACCTAGCTATTTTGACAGGCCTTTGATAGATAATTATAATACACATCGTCTGTGGTTTTATCTGCTTTTGTTAATAATCCATAGGCCACTGCTTCCTGCTGCCGTTATATTAAATGTAATGTGTTGCAATTTCAAATACACTTTAAATTGAGTTAGATTTCTTATTTCTGAGGTTTTTGCAGTTTTTGCAGTTTTACAAATGAGAAGATCTACATAACATTATGATGTGTACAGCTGTACCCTCCTAAAGAAAAGATCTACATAACATTATGATGTGTACAGTTGTACTTTCCTAAAGAGATCTACATAACATTATGATGTGTACAGCTGTACCCTCCTAAAGAGAAGATCTACATAACATTATGATGTGTACAGCTGTACCCTCCTAAAGAAAAGATCTACATAACATTATGATGTGTACAGTTGTACTTTCCTAAAGAGATCTACATAACATTATGATGTGTACAGCTGTACTCTCCTAAAGAGAAGATCTACATAACATTATGATGTGTACAGCTGTACCCTCCTAAAGAGAAGATCTACATAACATTATGATGTGTACAGCTGTACCCTCCTAAAGAGAAGATCTACATAACATTATGATGTGTACAGCTGTACCTTCCTAAAGAGAAGATCTACATAACATTATGATGTGTACAGCTGTACCCTCCTAAAGAGAAGATCTACATAACATTATGATGTGTACAACTGTACCTTCATAGTGCCTCCATTATTCGAGGATTGTAAACTGTCTGCTAAACTTCATAACTTTGCCACGCCAACCACCTAAGCCCCTTTTTAATCTAGAAAAACCCTCTTATATAGTGAACTACATTTAAACAAAGGCCACTGTAGTGAAATTAGTGACAGCCAATGTTTCCCTGAATAAGACTACAGTTGTCCGAGAAAGTCACAGCAGGTGTGTGTAAGTGAGCGTTAAATAATCAAAATGTCTGTATGTAAAGAAACCAACTAGACAATAGCCTGTGTAGTTTGTAGGTAGGCTAACGTAGCCTCTGGTTCATTTCATAAGGAGCCCAAATTACACAATTTCCCTATGGGCCCTTGTTAAAAGTAGCCTACTGCAATACTGCCTATAGTGAATGAGTCATTTGGGACGGTTCCCTAGTTACAGCCTGAGGTACGGAGACCAGCTGCTGACACAACCTACTGCCCCCCCCAACACACACAGACACACACACACACACACACACACACAGTGAGGCCTAAGCATGGCTATTGCAACACTGAGTTATCGCCTTATTATCCCTAATAACTGCATTAGACGTGTTTTTGGGCTTTCCTTCACGATTTTTGAGGCACAACCTATGCTCCAGCATCAAGTGACAAAACATATTTGCAATTGCATACAGCCTATATGTAGCCTATCAGGATATTCTTGTTTAGCCTACTTCTAGAAGGCGCAACCCGTTACTGTATATTTTATGTAGAATGAACACGTTTTAACACATTTTTTGTCGAACCGTAGCCTGTCAGGATATACCTGTTGACTTTGGGAAGCCGTAACCAGTTACATTCAAATTTAAATCTTCCCTTTAACTAACTGTAACTAACCCATCACGCGGAAGGCAGGTGTCATGTTGCTATGGCAACAACCTACTATGTCCGTAAAACATTAAAGCGATACTTGTTATTTTCAAAGCCTTTGCTTGAGACAAACTATTCTGGCTGCTTCAGAAGGCGAGGCTACACTTTGTGGGACTATACGCTCAAATTAATCATTAACACGCAACGGTCAACTAAAAGGACCAATCAAATACATTATGCCCTTAATAAATAGAGTCATTATAGTCGTTATATATTCAAAATAACGTTTTGAAGGACCACGGCCAACGTACCTTATTAACAGGCAGAATTTCTTCTGTAGCCCGATTATTCAGTTCCGAGTTGGAGCGCAGCACACTGACCCAGGAGATATACAGTTACTGACGTCGCATTCAAGTACTATAATTAGTCCGGCGACAGAGTTGTTTTCACTCAGTTTGTTGACAGCCAGTTCAGTCCGTAGTCCGTTAAACAGCTGGTCAATCCAGACAAAAATATATATTTTGAAGTTTGCTGCTGTCTCACAACTCCAAATGTCTCGTTATATACAGGCAAAAGTGGACGCAAAAAAATAACAAAAAGGCTTACGTTTAACTAGGTAGGCTATGTAGTTTAAAGTATCTTTTTGTTTTTAGCCGTGGTTGATATGTAGGCTAATATCTTCTCGTCCTACAGTGTGTTGAAATCAAAATAGTTACTACAGTACACAACGCGAAGCCACACCTTGTCGCCTCCAGAATCCAAAGCCCTCCGGAGGGGCAACAAATATCCCCCCCCCTCTACATATCTACATGTCCAAGGAATATTCCCACCCATGCCACCTGTCATTGCAAGACAGCAGGTTATGGGTGGAAAGACGTTGAGGCTGATATGGGAGTATTTGTCTTGGGTATTTGCTGTCCATTTGCATTACTTATTACCCAAATTACCCCCTCAGACAAGCGACCATGGTCAGGGTAGGAACATTCAACACTGACAATTGCTGACTATGCGTGTAATGTGCATAAGTGGAGGACTGACATTTTTTATATTCATTAAGTTCACATAATAGCTTTAAGATTAATACGTTTTCCTGACACCTTGAACCTTTTTTTTTAATTAATAGCCTTGTTTAACACCGGCCCAGTTCCAAAGGCCGCTGATGTTGACTACTGGAGAGCACATCTTCCCCCTAGTGGTGTAGACTGACAACTACACCAAACCGTAGGCGAATAATTTCCGCAACATCTTAGAAAAATGGAAGCTTGAAATTAAAGTATTCAGTGGGAGCTGGCTTCAACAATTTAATGTCAGCATGTACTGTAATGGATTCAAAATTTAACATATGTTATTTCACCAAGTAGATTTACTCAGAAAACCTATTCATTGACATTATTAACTTTGGCCCATGCTACCAGTTCAAAAGAAGCTCAGAGCTGTAAGTTGTGTTGTCTTCAAGAAACATTCCAACCTCTATTATGTTCACCAAACAGGTTTCACGTTAAAGCAACATGTCAACTCTGCAAGTGTATTTCAGACCATTTGCCAGACACTTAAACTGATTCTAGTGTCACTCTGCATTCAATACTACATCTGAGGAGATGGCCTGAATTGCATCCCAATTAGCAGCCTATCCTCAGTGTGCCCTGGTCTAAAGTAGTACACTATCTAGGGAATAGGGTGCCGTTTGGGATGCATTCATTGTCTAAATGCTGCTGAGCATGTGACTGCTGATACATCTGCAATGAGACATTGAAGGGCTCAGATTTAGGCGTACAGTAACTGTCATGGTGACTGACAGGAATGTACAGACAGACGCGCACACACACCTCTTCCACACGCACACACACCTCTTCTATGTACATCCGTGAAAGACACAGGAATGCAGTAGTGCAAGCATGTAGTTTTGATTAACACTCAGATGTAACAGCACCTATGTGTTGTGCACATCCATGGATGCCCAAGTTGATCACTGTTCACTTGATCACTGTTTATTCGATCACTGTTCATTTGAATCACGGTTCATTTGATCACTGTTCATTTGATCACTGTTTATTTGATCACTGTTTATTTGATCACCGTTTATTTGATCACTGTTCATTTGATCACTGTTCATTTGATCACTGTTCATTTGATCACTGTTTATTTGATCACTGTTTATTTGATCTCTGTTTATTCGATCACTGTTTATTTGTTTGTCAGTCATACGCATATTCATGTTCAGTAGCCTTCATTCTAGTATACAAGATAAACGTAACAGATCCACTCACAGCACAGTGAAGTCAGTGTCCCAAATCACCCTCTTGCCTACACATAAGGTACTATGTTGGACCGGCTTTAGTTCTGTACAACTATAGCCCAGAGGGCTGTGGTCTAAGTAGTGCACTATGTAAGGAACATGGTTTAATTCCAAAAGGTCTCCGGTAGTACACTACGTAGGGAACATGGTTTCATTTCAAATGGTCTAAAGTAGTGAACTAGGTAGGGAACATGGTTCCATTGGAGATGTCTAACTGCATATAAAACTCAGTAAAATGTTATAATGGCATTACCGTTTACTTTCCTAACATCAGGTCCACATGGTCATCTATTTCCTAGACAGTGTGTGTGACTATATAACATGTAAACAACGCTAAGCACAAACATTCAATTCCACCTAAAAATAGTTTCCTTCTAACACACCAAAATCATAGCATAAAAAACTGATTGATTTGAGAAAACAATATTATATCCTTCATATTTAAAATATTACACATATTATGTTAACGTCTCATAAATAATATAACATTTTCTGGAATGTGCATAGCTGTATATTGTTTTGATATGAAATAGCTGCTAAGTCTGTAGGTTTTTAAAACACAGTGGTAAATAAAAAAACGTCCCTATTGCAGTAAATGCTCATGGCAGGTGTTTCAGTCATCAGAATTCCTTCCTGCCTTAATTCCTTCATCCATCCTTCCTTCTTTTGTGCCTTCCCTCCTTCCCATACTTCCTTCCTTCTTTGAGGAAGCATCATCACTGATCTTTTCAAGGTTTTCATAAGTAAAGACACATCCTATTGATTTCATCAGTTAAACCTGGTCAGATCAGTATCTTCCTCAAGGTGTCTACCTACCTGTCACTACACCTGCCATCCTGCAGTCAGTAGTCTGTCATCATATCAACAGACATCATGTCAACAGACAAGACATAAACAGGGGTATGACTTAATTGCTGCTATGTTCAGTTTCTTCGTTGGAACCACAGCTTCTTCCTTCTCTGAGTTTCAAAAGTATATTAAACATGATTCATTTTCCCATACAAATCAATCCAGTGTTGATGAAGTAGCAGGAAGGCCTTGCAGTAGGTTTATCTTGCAGTAGGTTTATCTTGCAGTAGGTTTATGAGCAGACAGCTCTTATTGGGCATGTAGAGGGTTTCAAGGGTAAAAACAGTCTTAAATTCTTAAATCTTCAATGTATATTTAACTTCCAACCAGGCGTCTTTGTACAACTTCCTCTTTCCCCAGAATATGTTAGATTATCTGGGATAGAGTTTAATCAGTGCCAGAAGCCTCTGGCTACAGTCTTCATCTTCATCATCATCATCAGCGAGTCACTATCTTCAACAATTCCTCAACCTCACCCGTATTGTCCTCATCCTAATCTAATGTCCTAACAAGAAGTCTTGAGTCACTGATTTGCTGCTACTCTTCATTATCTCGTATCCTCTGTCCTTGGCGTCCCAACCTGGTCCTGGTCGTCTGTGGGAAGGCTGGAGCGAACCTTCTTCCTCTCCTTAAACCGGCCGGAACGGGACACCCTCAGGTTTCTGCGGCACGTCTGTTCGTTGAAGACCGACTCGAACTGGGAGTCGTCAACAAACTCCTCGGTGAAGAGACTGGTGCCTTCGCTAACTGGCGGCTGGGGCTTTGCTGTCTGCTGTAATGGAGGTTGTTTTTGCTGTGGTTGGTCTGTTGGGAGTTGGGATGCTGCAGCTGACGACACAAGAGAATAGAAGGAGAGCATTTAAAAATAACAAGTACACCAGTATTTGGTCATATAATAACATCTCAGGGTAACTAGTTTTCTGGGAAAACCCAAGCATTCCAGTCTATCAGAGCTTATTTTAAATAGTGCCTGTCAAAACATAAAATAAATAATCTGCCTTGTATTATTAAGGTAGGTTTCAGCAGAGACAAATAAACATTGTTCTAGGAGTCCAGATTACTTAACACCACCATTACTACTTTTACTAATATGCATGGGAGTTGACCTCTGCCCCTGCAGTCAGATTCCAGAGACAACTTCTGTAAATCGGTGCTTCAGAGACAGGGAGGGATTGGGTGCTTTGATAAATGTCTCAGGACCAGTCTGACTGTAAACCCCCTGGATTTGTCTGCAATCTGATTCATCTCTGAACTGCCCATATTCTACCTTTCACCCGGAACCCCACTGGCCAAGCCATGAATTACTAAACACTATGCCTGCTATGACAGTCATTCACATTTTATATTTAAGTAATTTAGAAGATGCTCCAATCCAGCTGCTCTAATCTAGATGCTCTAAGGACATGCTCCAATCCAGCTGCTCCAATCCAGCTGCTCTAATCTAGATGCTCCAATCCAGCTGCTCTAATCTAGATGCTCTAAGGACATGCTCCAATCCAGCTGCTCTAATCTAGATGCTCGAAGCAGATGCTCCAATCCAACTGCTCTAATCTAGATGCTCTAAGGACATGCTCCAATCCAGCTGCTCTAATCTAGATGCTCGAAGCAGATGCTCCAATCCAGCTGCTCTAATCTAGATGCTCTAAGGACATGCTCCAATCCAGCTGCTCTAATCTAGATGCTCGAAGCAGATGCTCCAATCCAGCTGCTCTAATCTAGATGCTCTAAGAAGATGCTCCAATCTACAGCGATTTTCATCATTAAGCACATACATTTTTATACTTATAATAATAATAAAACAATAAGAATGCATTTTATTTATATGTAGGACCTAAAGTCATTTAAAGTCTGACTTACTTGACTCTGTGTCGAGGGTCTGGGTGGTTGTGGTGTTTTCCTTACTAACACTCCTCCTCTTAGAGCCCCCCATGAATGCCCGCCACCAAGGCACTCTTTCTGCCATCTTCTGCCAATGACAGAACCCACTTTACATTAAGTAGCACAGGAACAGCAGCCTATATGAAAGAAACAAGACCAAAGGAGTTATGGTGTATTAGTCCAGGCTGTTCTTATCTTGGATACAGCCCTTAGTACCTGAGGTGTCTTATGGATATTTTCATGTATAGAGATCCAGGAGCAAAACAATTTAAAGTTCAGAGGAGCATCGCAAATTTGGTGTCAAATGGAAGAGAAGAGTTTTTCATCCTGAAATAGCTAATCAACAAAGCCTTTGATTTCTGGTGAAACAGATGGAAAAGCTCACTTGGAAAACATTTACCAGAAGAAATCTAAAACTGTATTACAACATAGATTGTACTGCTTTGTCTGGTAAGGACGTTTCAGTTGCTACATGTACACATCTACCTCAGGAACCTCATTGCTGCTATCCCTGCACTTCAGTTGTAGACTACCTTCAATTTGCCTTCATTGCACATTTAGAATTACCATTTGTACTTGCATTTTCCTTTCATTGCACATCTATACATCCCACTAATTACAAACATTATACTTACTTACTTGTTAAATACTTGTACATTTTCTGCCCTCTTCAATTTGCACATCTGTTTAGATGCTAACTGCATTTCGTTGTACTGTACTTGTACTGTTCATTGACTGTTCATTGAGTTGAATCTTATCTATCTAATCTAAACATGAATATCCAAGTTAAGACTCTTGTCAAGTAATATCAACATTTATATTATTTCATTTCGTTTTAAGGTAAAGAAATATTGCATTGGTATTGCTTGTCAAAAAGAAACAAAAGCTCATTGGTTATTTCCAACTCATATACAGGTGCTGGTCATAAAATTAGAATATCATCAAAAAATTGATTTATTTCAGTAATTCCATTCAAAATATGAAACTTGTATAATGTATACATTCATTCCACACAGACTGATATATTTCAAGTGTTTATTTCTTTTAATTTTGATGATTATAACTGACAACTAATGAAAACCCCAAATTCAGTATCTCAGAAAATTAGAATATTACTGAAGACCAATACAAAAAAAGGATTTTTAGAAATGTTGGCCAACTGAAAAGTATGAACATGAAAAGTATGAGCATGTACAGCACTCAATACTTAGTTGGGGCTCCTTTTGCCTGAAGTACTGAAGCAATGCGGTGTGGCATGGAGTCGATCAGTCTGTGGCACTGCTCAGGTGTTATGAGAGCCCAGGTTGCTCTGATAGTGGCCTTCAGCTCTTCTGCATTGTTGGGTCTGGCGTATCGCATCTTCCTCTTCACAATACCCCATAGATTTTCTATAGGGTTAAGGTCAGGCGAGTTTCATGGCCAATTAAGAACAGGGATACCATGGTCCTTAAACCAGGTACTGGTAGCTTTGGCACTGTGTGCAGGTGCCAAGTCCTGTTGGAAAATGAAATCTGCATTTCCATAAAGTTGGTCAGCAGCAGGAAGCATGAAGTGCTCTAAAACTTCCTGGTAGACGGCTGCGTTGACCTTGGACCTCAGAAAACACAG
>JACXGI010016215.1:0-16286 GCA_016801175.1 Esox masquinongy | reverse complement strand
AGACAGCTCCCCTACGGCCAGGTAATAACATCACACAGACCATCAGACAGCTCACCTACGGCCAGGTAATAACATCACACAGACCATCACACAGACCATCACTCAGACCATCAGACAGCTCACCTAAGGCCAGGTAATAACATCACACAGACCATCAGACAGCTCACCTACGGCCAGGTAATAACATCACAAAGACCATCACTCAGACCATCAGACAGCTCAGCTATGGCCAGGTAACAACATCACAGTACAACCTAAATATTGACCCTCCCAGAACAACCTCAAGTGATCAGAACATCACATTAAAAGCCTCGGTGTCACTCTGGATAGTTCCCTTTCATTTGAATCACACATAAAAACAATTACCCGGACAGCATTTTTTCACCTCCGCAGCATCTCCAGGCTCAGGCCCTCTCTGTCACACGCCAGCGCTGAAAGACTCATACATTCCCTCGTTACTTCTCGACTCGATTACTGAAACACTCATACATGCCCTCGTCACTTCTCGACTCGATTACTGCAACACTCCACTCACTGGTATTCCCAAAAAACTCACCAACAGACTCCAACTGGCCCCCAACACATTACACCCATTCTTATCAGTCTTCACTGGCTTCCTGTGCTCTACCGAATTGAATTGAAGACCCTCCTCCTCACCTACATAGCCCTCCATAATCCTGCACCTACTCACCTCTCCGACCTCCTGCCTGGCTATGTCCCCTCTCACTCCCTCCGCTCTGCCTCTGCTGGTCTTCTCCCTCCCACCTTTCCGCCTATTAACTGTGGGTACGAGGGCTTTAACCTGCTCGGCACCTAGGCTCTGGAACGTGCTTCCACCACACATTTGACATGCAGACACCGTTAGTTCTTCTGAAAAATTACTAAAGACACATCTTTTCCAGAAAGCTTTTAACCCGTAGTTTCATTTTTATTTTATTTACATTTTTTGTTTCACCCCACTGTACTACAGCCAATACCAGGTTGTAGTCTTTTTTCCTATATGTGTAAATGCTGTTTTTACTGTGTAAGATGTCCTTGAGTGTTCAGAAAGGCGTGCGCTAAATAAAATGTGTTATTATTATTATGAGAACTTCTGTCGAGAGCAACACCTTTGAAACGGGCAGGAAGCTGACCTCAGAGTGTGCGTGTGTGTGTGTGTGCCCGCGCTCGCACAGGTGGGCATGCTGTACACCCGCTACCTTCTGTCTGTGAGCGATGATGAAGAACCCGTGATTGAGATGGAGAACGTCATCTGCCTGCTGAAGGACAACAAGGAACTTTACATCCAGAAAGACCACCTCTCAGCCAGGCTCGACATCTGCAGGTTTGCGCCCGTTCACATGCACGTGTCTGTGTGCTCTGTTACGTGCGGGTAAATAAATGTGTGTGTGTGTGTTTTCAGAGAGCTGGTTAAGCTTTTCAGCTCCAAGAGCAGTCACAGGAAGGAGCTGGTTCTCTTCCTGAGCGGTCTGATGACATCACTGCACGACCCTGCAGCTCTGAACAGGTTCCTTCAGAAGGAGTGTCCAGGAGAACTGCCCAGTGACCAGGAGCCTTGGGAAGTCCCGCAGCCTGCGGTCCCTCTACAGCCACAACCAGGTAGATAGTGTGTGTCCACTTGAGTGCCCGTGTGACTAAACCTCTCGGGAATCTCGTGACATTCCTTTTGAAAACCTCACCAGGTCTATCGTTAGGGGTCCGGGCTGTCTCCACCCCAGAACAGGAGTTCCAACCTGAGCAAGAGGATGGAGAGCAGACGTTGATGTGCTGGCCTCCAAGAGCCAGTCTCTCCAACACCGCTGCCAGTCGCTCAGGTGCTGAGAGTCCCGTGTGTGTGTTGTGTGTGTTGTGTTTGAGTTATGGGTCATGTTTAGGCATAGCCGTTATGTTATTGAGCTTAAGGTTATGACTAGATTTATGGTTGGATTGAGTGAGAATGAGAATATCCGGCGCAGGACCTTAACCCGGTATTTATGGTGCCCTCTCAGAACTCCCGGCGGCAGCGGGACCGGTGGAGGCGGTGATGAAGATGTGGCCTCCTCCGGCTGAACCCCAAGACGCCCCCACCTCCCTCCACAGCCCCAGAGAGAGGGCCGTGGTGAGAGAGGGTGCCCCGAGTCACAGCGATGACCCAGCGGAGCACCTTCTACCGCAACACACCGACCACGCTCATCCCAGCCGCCTGGAAACCAGGGCAACCCCCACAGCACCGCAGCCAACAGGTCAGACCGCAGGTTTTCTCCTTTTCGGTGTTCACCAAGGTTATGCGATTGGATGACTGGGCTGTCATGGAAGCTGTATGGAGCAGCAGCGTAACTGGTTGTTTGGCTCCACACAGAGCCAAGTGGATCTGAAGCAGTGGCAGCAGGGCCACAGACGGAGGGTGACACCGGAACAACCAGCCATCACCCCGCAGGAGGCTCGGGTCAGACCGCCGAACCCACCCAGCAGTAAGACCTTTCTCTGGCAACTCGGCCACTTGATTTTTCGTCTTGCAATTTTCTCTCCCTTCCTTCCTTCCTCTCATTACTTTCTGTCTCTCTCTGGCCCTCATCTCGTCCTTCCTCTCCCCTCCCTCAGCTCCACCGTTCCAGAAGGGGTGGTGTCCAGTGTATTCCAGGGAGCCAAGCGTCCTCCCCTGGCCCTGGACTCACCTGTTTGGGCCAAACCTCTGGCTCACCATGCCCTCCTGGAGGACCTACAGCTTAACTGCCAGAAACCGCCTACGGTGAGGGTCTGATGACACTCACGTGATTATATCTAACCTCACGGCCCAAGAGGCACATTAGGCTGTGAAACAACTCAATATTTAGATGAGCTGCAGTCAACTAGAAATATTTGAAAAATGTGATGCTTTTTTTCCTCATGATTTTTTTCTTGTTGAACTCTGGAAACATGTGGTACTGTATCCCCTGAATGAGAGGACAATGTGGTGTATATCCATGTCTCCTGTAGGTGGTGTTTTCTGACGATCAAGGGGACATGGTTGCCATCGGGGAGTGGGGAGAGCAGCTGGTCTTCTCCTTCCTCTGTCACTGGAGAGACAGCCAGGCCCCAGGGAGACCCAGCCTGGTCACCTGGTATAACCAGCATGGTGAGAGCGGCCAGCCCTGCGACTTTAGACTCACCTTCAGCCTCACGCAGGAGGAGGCAGGAGAGGGGGAGGAAAGAGATGAGAGACTAGTTAAGAACGAGAAAAAGATGGCAGTGAAAGAGGTGTTTGTGGAGGTGAAGTCGACAGTGAAGAAGAACAGAGCGTTCGTTCACCTCTCAGCCAACGAGCTGGACCTCGCCTTGAGGGAGAAGGAGAGGTATCACATGTTCCGGGTGTACAATGCAGGCGACTCGGAAAATGTCCGTCTGTGTCGGATACAGAACCTGGCTCAACACCTCCATGCTAAGGACCTGGAGCTCTTCCTCTTCGTCTAGGCGAGACAGTGGGGCAGCCTATTTCCAACATAGTATCATAAGAAGTCCACTATAGGGTTTTCCTACATAGTATCACGTCCATGATAGGGAATATGATGCCATTTTAGATTAAAATAAAATGTTTAGCTTCCTGAATGTGTTTTAATTGTACCTACAGTAACTTTTCAGGTGTGTGGAACATGCCATTTCATACCATATAGATGCCCTATTTGTTCTGTTTAATACAGTTTTTGTTCTGGATTTTGGCTCGTAAGCCCTTTGTATACTTTCTCAGAGTTAGAGGAGTTAAGCATTGATTTATAAAACAGTCACTACTCTACACTGGGCGCAGAGACATAAGAACGGTATCAGCAAATGAATCTGACTCTGGAAATGTGGTTCATTTTTACTGTATCCCTTTGGTAACATTTATATTTATGTATTTTATAGTTAATTCCATTCCTTACTGTTTATGTTATCGTATGAGGTGTTTCTATCTACCTGACGCTATCAGAAAGGGTTGAGTTTCTATGTTTTCTCCATTGTACTAGTCTGAACTGTACCTTTACTGGTAACACATGTTTATATGTGGATCTATACTGCATTTTAAACAACCTTTTTAAATGCACTGATTTCATTTTAAATAATATTTTATAGTTGGAAGACTAATTCCGACTGATTCAATTTAAGTCAAGGTAGAGTAATAAAACCTGTTTCATGACCTTCCCTGTTCTGTCTGTTATAATGTCTCCCTGGACTGTGAGTTTTGTTTCGCACTTTCAAAACAGAGATGATGTCTTTCATGCAACTGTTGATTTTCTTTTAATCAGTTCTCAATAATGAAAAAATCTGAACTATTGAATGTCATTTATTTTATTTTTTTACAATTTTTCTTAACATTCCTTTGAAAAATAAAAACATCTTTCTATGTAATATAGAAGCATGAATGGGCTGGTTGTATTTTCAGCTACTTCGCTTTCCTCTTTTTTTCTTTGTTGAATTGATGGAAACCGAACTGATGGAACATCATCTATGACACACACACACACACACAATGCTGTTTGTGTTTTTTTTATGGCAAAATTGGTATATGTATGTGTGCACGTGTCTGTGACATGCAGATCCTGTTAGAACAGATCAGTGTCAATACGGAGGCCTCTGTAATGTAGGATTAATTATTATTGTGTGTGTGTGTGTGTGTATAAACCGTGCAGAAGCAGCAGGCTGCCAGACCAGATTGGCGTCACACACACCTATATAAGGCTGCCCCATTCCTCCTTAACTACTGACCAGACTTCACATTGTGGACCAGAGTGTGTAATACTAAGGTATCTAGTTACAGAATACCAGCAGTGATATCTGTTTCTGTGATGCAGTCTGTTTGTAGCACCAGAGATGATAAGGATGATGTAGCTTGGAATAATAACTAGTCATTTTCACTTCAGACGGCTGAAGAAATTTGCCATGTCCCAGAGGACCCTCACCAACTGATACAGATTGACCATTGAGGGCGTTCAGGCTGATCGATGCCTGGTACGGACACTGCCTGTGATCATGTGGCTCCACAGAGGGTGGTGAGGTCAGACGATAGTGTCATCAGAAGGGCACACTGCCTGCCCTCCACAATATTTACTCCTCGTGGTGCCACAGAAAGGCCACGAAGATCGTCATCCTCATCATCCTGGATCCCATCCTCCAGTTAGCTCTGCTTCCATCTAGCAGACAGAGACGAGAGCATCATCATACCAAGGACACAGCGACTGAAATAAATGCTCCTTAGCCACAGGTCATCAGGATGTAAAACTTACTCTCTACTGAATCTGTCCTGTATTTTGATCTTCAACTGAGAGCCCCTTTTGCACACATAATACAAATTCACACTCTGAAACATTTATACACACTCACCATGAACACACTCAAACACACATTCTCGCATTCCCACATTCAACATGCATGAACACACACCAACAAACAAATGTTGGTTTTACAATTGAGGTGAGGAATGGCAGTTTAATACCATTAAAATCTGTTTTACTTAACCTAACCTTAACCTTAATAATCTACACTTTATGCTTAACCTAAAGCCAACTATACCTAACCATTAAACTTCCCTTTAGTGAGGACCAGCATATGTGCTCACTTTGCATGATTTTCCTTGTTTTACTATCTTATCAGATTGTAAAACAAGAACACACACTGTCCCGTGTATCCCACGTTGTGAACACAGGTCAATTTCCATTTAACCTTAATTCTATCCTTTTTACTGATTTTGTTGTGTTGTATTTATACATTTGTGATATTTACTTGTGTTGACTTTCTTGTTTCATATTGGTAATTTTATTTAACCAACTGCGTTGTTTAGGTGATACATAAACATTTTGCTGCACCGCAATAGCTGTTATGATGTCTATGCAAACAATATAACATTTAACTTTTATGTGAAAGAACTGGGCAGGTGGCAGTGGCATAACTACATCATCATGGGCACCTGTGCGAGAAGTTTCACTGAGCCGCCTTGCCAACGTTTGTTTGACCTACATTCAAATGGCGGAGACAAGGACTCACAACGTTGAGATGCTGGCAGTATTTGCTCACAATGCAGGATGTGAACAATTGTAGAGAAGATTTGCAAATATCTAGGGCGCCCTTCATGCAGCACCCTATCTGTAAGTATCAGAGGGGCCAGGCATGAAAAAACTGTGCAGATATCTAGGGGGCCCAGCATGAAAAAACTGCAAATATTAGGGTGGCCCAGCGTGAAATAACTGTACAGATATCAGGGTGGCCCAGCATGAAATAACTGTGCAGATATCTAGGGGGCCCAGCATGAAATAACTGTGCCAATATCAGGGTGGCCCAGCATGAAATAACTGTGCAGATATCTAGGGGGCCCAGTATGAAATAACTGTGCATATATCTAGGGGGCCCAGTATGGAATAACTGCAGATATCTAGGGGGCCCAGTATGAAATAACTGTGCAGATTTCTAGGGGGCCCAGTATGAAATAACTGTGCAGATATCTAGGGGGCCCAGTATGAAATAACTGTGCATATATCTAGGGGGCCCAGTATGAAATAACTGCAGATATCTAGGGGGCCCAGTATGCAGCTACCTGTCTTAAGATACTTTTGGGGAGCAGCAGTCCTGTACGCATTTATCATATTGCAAATGTTGACTTTGAGTCAATGTGGATCCCAGTTAATTTACATTCAAATTTCCCCCTTCCCTGTTCAAGCTTGCCTGCATAAATGGTACCGAAAATATTGCCGATGACCATAGTGGTAAATGCTGATACCATGCTAATCTTAACTAGCCTATAAATATACCTATAACTAAGTTTGAGACATTTCCGTCACTTGAATCACCATAATACCATAGCCGACCTTACCAATACCTTCAAGAAGAGTTAACCGGATACATTTGTTTTATTCCTTCCCATTCCCGGTTTTGTGTTGCTAATCTGTACGGAGACAGCGAGGACCGCGGCTCTGGTCCAGGCGTACAGGCAGGGTGCGCTACTGATTCCTCGCTGCTATTGGTTGAAGTAAAAAAAGGGGCTGGAGCTTTCCTATCCCCATCTCCTCTCAGATCCCCTCATCCAGGAGCGATGCGGAGACAATAGGAGTGGGGCTAGAGAAGCCTGCGACATGCCTAGTGGTCCGCTGAGCAATGACAATTTACCTCTAGTCCGGGTGTCAGCATAGAAATATAAGAATGTGAACACAACCGGTGAAAATACATTTTAGATCAGCACGCACGGCTATGCGCTCCTATCATCTTCCGGATTTGTTTTTTATCTGGCTTAACTGGGCTGATTTCAGAGCCCTCATATGTTGGACCTGGACGGGTTGAATGGTGAGTAACCCTGTATAATGAGCAGTGACTGATATCGAATTATCTTAATGCAGAACCCCAGGAGCTGCTGCCGACTGGGTGCGCATTTGTCTGGCAGGAGATACGACTGCTGCTTGCGAGACTGCTGCTGCAATGTGTCGGTCTTTCGAAACAACGCAGTTGCGTCTATCTACTGATTATTTTGTACAGTTAAGTCCTCTGCACTTACCTCTAATGTCTTTTGATGTTTGTTGTGGGAATGCGTAAACGTGTACCGGGGTCATGACATGAATGTGCAGTGGATAACATCCATTAAATCCGATCCGATAGATTTTTTCGCAAACGCAATCTTGCTGTATGTTGTAGGCTAGGCCTACACTGATTTAGGGAAATGCCTTTCTTTTATCTAGCGCTCTCTCTCTCTCTCTCTCTCTCTCTCTCTCTCTGTCTCTCTCTCTCTCTCTCTGTCTCTCTCTCTCTCTCTCTCTGTCACTCTCTTTTGTTTTTCTATAGTTGTGGGTACGTGAAACAAATTCAAATTCATATTCCCAGTACCCTATTCCAAACCCTTACAATAAACTTAACTGTAACCTTAACATCAGTAACGGAACATTTATTCCTAAATTTAACCCAGCACTAACGTGTAACGCAAGACCTTAACTATAATGTCTAAACCTAAAGGTAACCCCAATTGTAAGTTTTACCCTAAACCTGACCCCTAAGCCGGAAATCATATTCTACTTCGTGGGGACCAATTTGTCAGGTTTTACTACTGTATCTTTGCGAGGACATTGGGTCACCAAATGTACACATTTACCTGGATCACACACACACAAACACCTCAACAATCACTTAGCCTTATATTGACTGTTCTCTTTACGTACATTCTCCTATGCATTGTATGCTCTCTCTCTCTCTCTCTCTCTCTCTCTCTCTCTCTCTCTGTCTCTGTCTCTCTCTCTCTCTCTCTTTTGGTCCCCTTTGCGGGTGTTCAGGACAGAACATACAATCATAAATTGGCCGATGGCTCTCGGCCTACGGGGGACAACAGCATCTGGAAAGATGGCAGGAGCCGCGGGCAGCCTGTGCACTCAGGGCTGGTCCGTCAATCTTTCATAAACAAACCGATCAGAGCTGGCTTCAGGATTGGACGGGAAGGGAAGCATTAGGACAGAGTTGTTCTGGGGCATCAGCCTCGTGGTTAGAGTGTTGGGACAGTAACCCCAAAAGGTTGCAAGTTTAAAACTGTAAAATACATCTGTTGTTTGGCCCTTGAGCAAGGCACATAACCATAATTACCCCTGTAAGTTGCTCTGCATAATTGGGTCTTCTAAACGACTGAAACCTACACGTTGTGAGGTACCCCTACAGCCGTGAGCTGTGCCATAGAGGGCTCAACATGTTGCTGCTCCTGAGAATGTGGACCCTATTTGGAAAAGGCCTGATATAAGATAGTGTCCTTTACACAGGCCTATCTCCAGGTGGGTAGTGTGAAGACGGCTGGCCACTAGTGAATAGGCCTGACTGCGCAGAACGCATTGGCTGGGCCTGGCACTGGTCAGCCATGCACTACTATGTCAGGAGAAAGTGAAACAGCAGAAATGAAACGTCTCTCACCTGCTGACTGACTGCCGGGAAGAAGTTTATTGAAGCCATCATAACCTTAAAATTGATATTCCAGAGATAGTCTGAGGGGCTAAGCTGAAGCACTTTTGTTTTTTCCATTTCATGATGTTTGGATGAGTTAATCGTTTCCAGAAAGAGGCAAGGACTAAACGTCAAATTATTCAAACAGATTCCAGTACTCAAATCAAAGATGGCTTCATGCTCTTGAGATTTGTCTTCAATAAGGTCCCAGACTTCAAGTCCCAGGAAATCTCTGTACACCTCAGATATATAATGTTTGAAGGCGTAGATGCAAGAAAGATTACATAAAAATGTATATAGCAATGAAAAGTTCCAGCAACACAGTAAGCTCCATCATTGTGAAATGGAAGCACCAAGTCTGAAACCACTAAGACTCTTCCTAGAGCTGGCCGGTCGGCCAAACTAAGGGTTGTTTACATTATGAGAGAGAGAGAGGGTAAAACACTAGATACATTCATCTTGGTTTGCATAATCACTTCCATATTGTTTGAATTTACACCAGCATGTTTGAGATGTACCACACAGGATTGTGGCTGTCAATCGCGGGAAAATCGAGCAACATGCAGTTCTGACACAACTGTCTTCATACTTGCAAAAAAAATGGGGTCTCCTTAGAAAATGTGGTGTACGCTAACTTGGAAGGTGGCGTCTCATGCTATAGATATCTGCCAGTTTACACAACCAAATAATGTAGGTTCTTGATTCTCGGAAAATATAGCGTAATGTAAGCAAGCCCTAAGTAACCGAGGAGGTAACCAACAACCCAGTGTCTACTCTGACAAAGCTTTAGAGTTTCACCCTTTCAAAAGACCAAGCATATAGATTTATAAGAATGACTTAGGATGTACAACTTTCATAGGGTATTAGCTCCTCAGAGGCAGTGTGTGTCATTAATAACTAATTGTCCGGCCAGTTGTCCTGGTTATTGATAGAAAAAAAGCGCATCAAATTTTCAGGACAGTATGTTGATGGATGTGAAATGCTACATGATTTCATCCAGCTTTGTTTTGGACAGATGTCCTGGGTGGGTGGGAGCAGTAATGCAATGTGACATCTTCTCCACCTGCTGAAGGACTTTGCGATTATGATTGTGGTCAGTTCCCATACCAGACTGTGATGAGCACTTGGTCATGATCTTCTCGATGGTGCAGCAATAATATCTTGAGAGGAATCTCTAGTTGCCTCAGAGAGCAGAGTTGTTGTTGAGTTCTACTGAGAACACTGGTGGCATTGACGGGTCCTTGGTTACATGGACACAGAAGAACTTAAAACTGCTGACTCTTCTGCAGCCCCATTGGTGTGGATTGGGGCGTTTCCTCCTCTGCTTTCAGAAGTCAACAATCATCTCCTTTGTTTTGTTGACGCTCAGGGAGGGGTTGTTGTCCTGGTACACAATGACAGTTTGCTTACCTCCTCAATGTAGGCTGACCTCGTTGTTGGTTACAGGGCCTACAGCCGTAATCTTGTCCGCAAATTTGATGATCAAGTTGATGTTGTGCAGAGCCTTGCAGGATTGGATAGAACAATGACTAGATCAGAGGGCTGTGGCCACACCTCTGGGGTGTTTAAGGTCAGTAAGGAGGAAGTGTCATGGCTTATCCTCACATCCTGATATGATACAGCCTTTAGATAAGCCTTAAGGCTTTTCATGAAGTCTCTGCATTGTGATTTATTTAAAAGGAAAACCTAATTTGGACATTCAAATGTGTACACAATGCTGATTCTGTTGAGACGAGGACTTTACCACCACACTGTTTGGCACGGCACTATGTCACCCAGGTTCTGGGATGAGGTGAGAGCATGTGGTCAGAGATCACAGTGTTCACTTACTTCACATTCCTGGTATAAGGGAGTCATTTTGCATCGACCAGGAAGTTGTTGATTCGTGTATAAACATTGTGAACATGAGAGTGAAAGAAGTACTCCCTAATCGTGCGGTTGGACATTCTCTGTACATTCAATGTATAACTGCTCTTGATGTATATACAGTATATATGAACTTGCTTGAATCATAGGTTGGCGAATTCCTAGCATATGATCTATTGAAGTACTGGTCTAGGACACAGGATGGTCGTATTAGTTGGCCTGATGACATGAAACTTGAAACTGAAATCTTCTGCTGCACCAACGTTTGCTACATATCTCAGTCTGAGAGTCCTTCCTTTGGAGACGTTTAGGTGACATCAAAATAAGGGGTGATGTGATGTCCAACAATGTGTCACTAGGCTTCACTAAAGTGGCCTTCATGGAAGAGTGGCAAAAAGAAAACAACTCACATTAAATCTCAGCTAGTTTGCCAGAAGACATGTGGGAGGCTGAGACCAAGTGGAAGACGATTTTAAGGCCTGATGAAACCAAAATAGAGCTTTTTGGCTTCAATGCTAAGAGCTACGTTTGGCTCAAGCCTAAAACCGTACATCATCGTGAGAACATCATCCCTATCGGGAAGCATAGTGGGGGCAGCATCATGCTATGGGGATGCTTTTGTGCATCAGGGCCTGGAAAGCTTGTGAAGATAGAGTGCAAAATGGATGCAGCGAAGTACAGAGTAATCCTTAAAGAAAACCTGCTGAAGTTGGTAAGAGACCTGGGACCTTGGGAGAAGATTAATCTTCTGGCAGGGCGATGAACTTGAACATACTTCCAAAGCCACACTGGAGTGGCGTAAAAACAGATGCAATTAATTGCAATTAATTTAAAACAATTTGTCGATTTTATTTTTCACTTTGACATTATAGACTATTTTTTGAGTGTTGATCAATGGCAGAAACTCCTACTAAATCCATTTTAATTTAGTGTTGACCAGAGCAGGCTAAATAGCTAATTTGCATAACTGGTTGTCTTTGTCTTCCTTCTATCTTCAAGTGCTTTGAAATGGACTTATGGCTATGTAGGAACCCCAGTCTTGTTTGTAATAATCTAGACAGAACAAAAATATAAAGACAACATGGGATCAACATTTTACATGTTGCTTTTATATTTTTGTTCAGTATATTATTTTGTTCTTTACCTTTGAGTATTCAACATCATCACCCTCTCAAACTAAAGTCAAATATCCTTTTGTCTCAAACAAGGGAGTTCTAGTTAAGTGCTCAGTACCAGTGAGTCAAATGAAATACAAAAACATTGTGTTCCTCCCCGTCTAACTAGATTTATTAGAAACAACCACTGATTGGCTGCTATTGCTAAAGAGGTCTTGGTAGATTTTAGACCTTTGGAATGAGAAATGTTTCTGTTCTGAAAAGATTTATTTCTGAATGTTGGGTAACGTTATGTAATGCTGAAAGAACTACTGTTCTAGGGTGAATTTGCTTTAGGCTAAGGTTTGACAAAGCTATTGTGGGCTCTTGTGGTGTGTATGTAAATTAAATTACAATCTTATCGTACATTTGTGGACTGGAAGTAATCACAGAGATAATAAAACCTAGCAGGTCCCCACTAGGAAAAATCAAGGTTAAGGTTAGGGTTAGGGATTACAGTTAAGGATAGGGGATAAAGAACATAGATTTCTGGTTCAGGTCCCAACAAGGATAGAAAAACAAATGTGTGTGTGTGTGTGCTAAAGTGAGAAATGAGCCAACGTGGTACAGTACCTGTTGTAACTGACACCCCTGTGGTCAAAGCAGGTGCAGACCATGTTAGTTTCATATTCTGCCTTGCTCTCTCTACCTCACGCTCTATCTTTCTCTCTGTTCCCCTTGTGTGTTGCTGAAAAGCTGCCTGCCTCATAGGCAAGGATCAGGTGATGGAAAGAGAGATTCAAGGAGTGCACATACTATATACAGTTTGTATTAGATTAGAGGCTGAAGTAAATAATCACAGTGGTCTAATCATGTTTCTTTAATCCTGATTGATCTTATTTATTAGAGTGGACCTGCAAAATATTTGTCTCATTCTATAAAATGAGACAATCATCTTAAAAACAATGTTCCTGTATTTGGTAAACAGTCATAAATATATCTGAATCATCACAACATTGGAAAGCTATTGAAAGACTTTGGAAGGGAGTTATTTGTTTAACAGCAGCGGCAGAGCAGTGCTGTATTTGTTTGAATGTCGGAGGAAGAACATTGTGATTCTGGTGTGTTTGCCTCAGATAACTGAGACCTGTCAGTTTTGGCTTGGCTGTTGCATAACACCAATCTGGAAACTGGCAGAGTGCCATCATGTTTCTGTATGGACAGTTTCCTGCAAAGCCTTTCACCTCTGAAGGAAAGGAAGTTGAATAAGAGATGGAAAGAGAGAGAAAAATAGGGGTAAAGCAAACTTCCACTTTCTTAAATGCAGTGGACATTCATAATCAACTGCTATTGATATCATGTCACTGCTGTAGAAACCAAAACTCCCAGTAATCATTTTATTAATGCCACAGACAGACAGATGGGCTACTGCAGACTTCCTGTCTCATCCAACACTTCCTGGCTGTTCAGCCAATCACCAGTCGGAGTTGCCAAGTCTCACCCAATCCAGTGCCAGAGCTGCTGTTCATCTGAATGTTGGGCTTGCTGGTTTCTGTTCTAATGTAAAATTCCTGTTTGTCCAATACCGTGCAGGTGGCCCCTCACTAACTGAGTGGGTTGATGAGTGTAATACCAAACCCACCTTAAATGGAGGATCCTGCTTTTAGCTTCAGCATCATGTTGCTGAGGGTTGACATTGTCTCTGACCCGATGACTCATCCAGCTATCATCCAACTATAAGTCTGACGCTCCTGTTGTTGATTCCAACAACGTACAACAAGACGGACACACACACACACGCACACACACACGCACGCACGCACGCACGCACGCGCGCGCGCAGATAGTCACACATGAACCTGTAACTGTTTGTCCTTGCCGCCAACACAGTGTTGAGCTGAGAGTACTGTTATATAAATCACCCTCCAGCCAGGGTGTGTTGGTGTGTGTGTGTGCGTGTGAGACGGAGATGTTGTAATTTGATCAGGTGTCAGAAAGTAAATATTTTAGCCCCCCGAACCCTTCCCCCCACACATACCCCTTCACACCGCCCCTCCCTTTACCCCCATAACGTAGCAAAAGACCTACACGATTGTACAGGTCTGGCTCCTGTGGTGCTAAGTAAGCACTTCTGATCTCCGACAGTTACTAATGGCTTCTCTGTTTACAGATCATGCAGCACTCTGAGCTGAGTGACTGTGTAAGACAGAATTCCTGTTTATACCTGCCTCTAACATGCATCCTTGGTCACCATCTTATGCCGATCCTGACCTGATCTTGTCTGTTCACGCTGATTACAGTCAGGACGTAATGTATCTTTTCATCATCTTAACCTGTCTAAAAATGTTTGGCACAATCAGACAGACAAAATAAAGGAGACAGAGGAGGTATGTTAGCGCCAGGTGTAAACGAGGTGAGAGAGAGAGAACCGCGAGTTAATCCCATAACAGCTTCCTCACAGCTCAGCCATTTATCACATAAATAGCCTTATGTTTCATTACACACATACACACACACACACAAACAGACATTTGCTTACTTTGTGTGCACAATCTTTGAATCACAAAGTAAACCCAGGGCATATACAGTATGTCACCTGTGTTTTTCTGTGGAAATCGACATATTGATTGACTTAATATTTTTGTTTAGTGCTGATCTAATGCATCAACACATTCAGGTGCCTAAGACTTTTGCACAGTATTGCATCAGAAAAGAAGATAAATGTTCAAATGTTCCATAGTATTGGTATGTTAGGCAGAGGAATGAAACATAGCATATGTCATGCCATTTGTTTTTTTTATGGTGTGTGTTTGTGTGTGCATGCATTCATGAATATATTTGACAATCAATAATCAGAGGAATAGGTGTTTTGGTGTGGGTCTGAATGGTAAAGGAAAATACTGTGCATTTAGAAAGTATTCAGTCCCCTTCTCTTTTTCCGCATTTTCTTACATTACATCTGTATTCTAAACTGGATTAAAAATGTTTTAGTCAGCAGTCATTTCCATTGATCATCCCTGAGATGTGTCTACAACTTGAGTGGAGTCTACCTGTGGTAAATGCAATTGATTGGACATGATTTAGATAGGAACACACACCTGTCTATAAAAGGTCCCACAGTTGAGAGTGCATGTCAGAATAAAAACCAAGCCATGAGGTCGAAAACCGTAGAACTCAGAGACAGGATTGTGTTGAGGCACAAGTCTAGGGAAGGGTACCAAAACATTTCTGCAACATTGAAGGTCTCCAAGAAAACAGTGGCCTCCACTGGAAGAAGTTTGCAACCTTGAAGAAGTTTAGAACCACCAACACTCTTACTAGAGCAGCCAATACCTTCCCGAATGCACTGAATGTTGGTCTTTGAGAATTATCACACTGACTGCAGTTTGTTCGTATCAGTTATCTTTCTATTTCTTGATTATTATTTCTGGGAGAAAAGGGACGCAAATATTATTTTGTTCTTTTGAACAAGCTGTTATATGTCTGGATGTTTTGGGGTGACATGGATTTTAGTGGCACGAAAATGTGTCCAGTAAAGGAAATGTTGCTGGATCAAATCCCTTTGCCGGCAAGATGATAAATCTGTTGTTGTGTCTGAGCAAGAGAGTCAAGGGAGGAAGTTGTCAATGCTGTAAATTATCTTGTGTTCTCAGTCAACTTACCCTGCAAGAAAGGCAACTTTTTAAAAATAAGTATTTTTCCACTAACAAAATGTCTGCCTGATTCTATTTCTCCCTCTCTCCTTCTCTCCAGACACAACCCGTTAGACATCACTTCTGTCCTGCTTGTGCATCCATCCCCTAAACCTCTCCTCTGGTCCGGTCCTGTCCTGACTCAAACTCTATCCTCCAGTCTTTTCCCTTAACTACTCCTGAGTATGAGTTCATCTCCGTTAGGTTCCCGTGGCAACATGGACATTCTGGAGGAGTTGCAGCTGATTGCTGCCCAGAACCTGGAGAGGTTAGAGGTCAACAAGTACTATGATGTTATCAGGGAGCTGGGAAAGGGCACCTACGGCAAAGTGGACCTGGTCATACACAAGATCAGAGGTGATGGGCACACTCTACTTGATCTTAAGGATACACACATTTCAGATTACCAATCACTGTATAAACCAAGTACAGCTCACTTAACGGCAGGATTGTAAAATGTAATCAACAATTAAAAAATATTTTTCTCACATCCCCTTAGGCACCAAGATGGCCCTGAAGTTCCTGAGGAAGAAGACAACCAAGCTGAAATCTTTCCTGAGGGAGTACAGCATCTCTCTCTACCTCTCTCCATGTCCCTTCATCATTAACATGTTTGGCATCGCCTTTGAAACGGACGACTACTACGTGTTTGCCCAGGAGTATGCCCTGGCTGGGGACCTCTTCGACATCATCCCTCCACAGGTATACAAACACGCATACAGAGATACAGGGATGTCTTCGACAT
>JACXGI010016214.1:0-16217 GCA_016801175.1 Esox masquinongy | reverse complement strand
ACTTTTTTTTTTTTTTTTTTTTTTGAAGTTTTGATACATTTTTAAGGTTCTTGTGACACCTTAATGTTTGTGTGTTTTTTTGACTGTAAGGTTTTATTAGAATATCCGTGGTTAAGGAACCTGTAATTGTGGGTCAGTAGATATTACACCTGAGAAGAGCACCTGTAACAGTTAAGGGGTGGGTTATAAAGTTATAACGGCACAAAGCCAGTTGGTTCACGCAAGCCTTTATATTTGCATTTGAGCAGTATCAGGCATTTTTTTGTTGTTTTCATTTTGTATGTTCTTCAATTTCCTATTTTGCTGACGATTTCTAGTCTAACACTGAAGTGTCTGTTTTGGTCTCACACAGTTTACTGGGTAAAGGCATGTCACTCTCACCAGTATCTCCATACAACTGTCCCTGTCTGTCTGAATAACACTAGTAATGTGGTATTGAGCCCAGCTGAGTTAATCCCATATCATTGTAGCTCCAAATACTCCTCTGACAGTTAAACCACAGGAACTGGTCTAAATCTGCTCTCAGAGCAGTTTATTAAGCTTAACTCTGACATGAAAGGGGGCGTGCCAATGCATCCAGATCAGCGTGTAATGCTTTGTTATTATGATCGGTCGGCTGGCCTTGCCCCTCAGGTCGGTCCAATGTTCATCCCTCACAGCCTTACGCAGGCTGGGCCAAAGTCAATATTTGAGCGCCAGTCATTTGTTTCTGTGAGGGTGTTTAAAATGGCTACTTTCTCTGCTTGCTATGCAGAGACACACATCCGGATATTCACTGGATGCTTTGTACGTTTCTGCTGTTGAATGTTACACGATAATGTGTGGTAGGTTGTTTTTACCCTGATATCCATTTTTTCCTTTTTAAAAATATTGTAGAATGTCCCTCAAATTGGTAGGCTAGTTATCGCACCCCCCAACACACATTTGATGTCATTTATCAAGGGTTTGTTGAAAGTGGTGTGACAAATGATACATTCTTTGCAGTGACATTTTAGCACAAGAGGGTTTTCTCTTCTGATTAAAAGGATGTAACCAAAACTATTTTGGAAATAAATAGTGAGCTTGCAAAATCATGTTGTAAATGTTTACTCCTGAAAACCATTATGATACACACTGCCTAGGAGTCTAGTACATATATTGTAAATGCCTGAATGCTGTACTGATATTGACTGGCCACATGGTATAGATGCATTGAGGAAATAAACAGTTCTGTAAGGAAAGCCTTGGATTCCATCTATAAGAATGTATTTTGGCTAATGAAATGTATTCCAGTGAGTACATGAAGGTCTCTTAAGGACATGAGCTGTTCCCTTTTGTGTCTAGTCAAGACCTATTTCACAGAAATGCCTCTGAAGAAAGTGGCACAAATGTATTCTGGGCACAAATAGTTTCTGTCAGATGAACTATGATAAAAAGCATTTGATAGGGAGAGATAAAGCCAGAGTGTAGGTAGCATGGTCTGGGCTTCTCAGTTTTTTTTGCATGATATTAAATGTTTCATCCATTTATTAATTCATTTTCCGTTTGTACCAAAGCATTACAGGGATTCCCTAGCCACTCAGTGCTAGTTGCTACAAACAGGTACATCTCAAAAAATTTGAATGTTGTGGAAAGGTTCAATCAAAAAGTGACACCTTCATATATTCTAGATTCATTATACATAAAGTGAAACATTTCAAGCCTTTTTTGTTTCAATCTTGATGATTACAGCTTACAGCTCATGGAAATCAAAAATCCAGTATCTCAAAATATTGGAATAAAAATGTTGTAATTCAGAAATGTTGACCTGAAAAGAGCTCTGATCAGCTCGTTAACTCCATGTGTCTTCGGTACACACAACCACAATCATGGGGAAGACTGCTGACTTGACAGTTGTCCAGAAGACACTCATTGACACCCTCCACGAGGAGGGTAAGCCACAGAAGGTCATTGCTGAAAGGGCTGGCTGTTCACATAGTTCTGCATCAAAGCATATTCATGGAAAGTTGACTGGAAGGGAAAAGGTGCACAAGCAACAGGGATGACCGCAGCCTTGAGAGGATTGTCAAGCAAAGCTGATTCAAGAACTTGGGGAAGCTTCATAAGGAGTGGACTGAGGCTGGAGTCAGTGCATCAAGGGCCACCACGCACAGACGTGTCCAGGAAATGGGCTACAAGTGTCACATTCCTAGTGTCAAACCACTCCTGAACCAGAAACAACATCAGAAGCGTCTTACCTGGGCGAAGGAGAAAGAGAACTGGACTGTTACTCAGTGGTCCAAGGTCCTCTCTTCAGATGAAAGTAAATTTTGCAATTCATTTGGAAATCAATGTCCCAGAGTCTGGAGGAAGAGTAGAGAGGCACAGAATCCAAGTTGCTTGAAGTCCAGTGTGAAGTTTCCACAGTCAGTGATGATTTGGGGTGCCATGTCATCTGCTGGAGTTGGTCCGCTGTGTTTATCAAGTCCAGAGTCAATGCAACTGTTTTAGAGCACTTCAAGCTTCCATCTGCTGAAAAGCTTTATGGAGATGCTGATTTCCTTTTCCTGCAGGACGTAGCACCTGCCCACAGTGCCAAACCGACTGATAACTGGTTTGCTGCCCATGGTATTACTGTGCTTGATTGGCCAGCCAACTTGCCTGACCTGAACTCCAAGAGGAAAATGAGATACACCAGACCCAACAACAGAGACGAGCTGAAGGCCGCTATCAAAGCAACCTGGGCTTCCATAACACCTCAGCAGTGCCACAGGCAAGTGGTGTGTAATTAATGTAGAATATATGGTCACTTTTTGATTTGAATTACACGGAAAAAAGGAACATTTCCACATTATTCTAAATGTTTGAGATGCACCTGTGTATGTACCTACAGTTTATTAATACCATATTTAATTTCCTTAGTTGATACCTGACAGTTAAATTAATAGATTATGGCCCGGTTTTGCAGACAGATTAAGCCTAGTCCTGGACTAAAAGCTCAATGGGGATTTCACAGATCCCTGTTCCTAGATGTGCAAGAATGTTCATTGATGGCTTCAATTAACATGAACACGGCGGCTTCCCTCCAGACAGCTTCACATTGGCTGTTCGGTAGTATGGATGCAGGCAGGCAAAGCTTCGGCAACCTCAGCAACTTCTCCTTGGTTTTCTTCTGCATCTTCTTTGCAGGGTCTGCGCCGCCGCAAGATCCAGCATCACACTCCTGTCCTGAGCTGTTCTTCTTGGCCCTTTTATGATTCCCCTGACGAGGGTTGATTAGGGTCAGGTGGTAGCTGAGTAGGAGGCAAGGGCCTCATTTTGCAGCTCTGGGCCAGGAGGTTCACACTGGGGCATTGGATTGAAATGGCAGAGGGCTTGATCACACTCTTCGCTAGAGAACTCTTGGTCTCAGCAGGATAGTGAATTTTTGTCACTGTTGAGGGCAAAACATTGGAAATATTCCTCTATTATGTTTGCACTTTATATTACACTGTTTATGCTTGTTGCTTTTAAATGCATTGTGTATTTTTATAGATTTTCCTGACTCAATATTACGGTTGGGTGGGTCATATAAACGAATGTTTTAAAATATTTTTTTATGAATGTGTGGCTATGTTAACATCATCCATTAAATAATTGTGTACTATTATGTTTTAGGTTCGCTATAATTATCTCCCCTTCACAGTTTGAGATTTACTGTCATTATGAGGGTAATAACAATGAAGAGGGTGTTTTGTCTGCACAAGTGGCTTATATACTTTATTTGTATGTCTGCTGCAGAATAAAGCATAAGAAGTCACCTATTATGTGTTTGGGCAACAAAGATGCATAGAGGATGCTTCCTTACATGGTTTCTATGGGAAACGTGAGCACAAGTGCTATTGAGGAAATATATTTTCTACTTATCAATTATTTTCTACAATTTCTATTAGCTGGCAAGCAAACTGAAATAAAAACAATCCCTGCAGTTATGTGACGCTTGCTCCATAGACCAGTGTTTCTCAACCCTGCCCCTGGACGCCCCCCTGCCCTGCATGTTTTAGATCTCTCCCTGCCCTAACACACATGATGTAGCTCATGAAGGACATAATAATGAGCTGATCATTTGAATCAGGAGTGACAGAGTAGGGAGAGATCTAAAACATACAGGGCAGGGGGGCGCCCAGTAGCAGGGCTGAGAAACACCGCCGTTGACGGATGTTATTGTGAGTTAACAGTGGGTGTGGTGCTGCTCATGCTAAAACAGGCTTTTGTCCACTAGAGGCCTCAATCCCTCTCTGTGACACTGGGCCACAGTCTACTACCGGTTTAACATGTATTATCATCCAAGACCACCAGATGGCGGAGTGTGACAAAAGCCTCAGAATTTGCCCCAATGACTTCACCTCATTCAACACATCTTTGGTTGATTCCACCGTGATGGTAATTAAGTAATAATTGACACAGAGCTGGTTTTATCTAGAGCAACAGAATGGTAAGGGAGTGGTGAGACTGTATTGTCAAGGTTAGGAGAATGACATTCAATATAAATTATACAATGAAATAAAATAATCTGGCCCAACAGGTTGGGGGAGTACACATCCATCATTCAGAACACTAATGGTGGGATCAAAATACTACTTCATGTTAGAGAGCAAATTAGCGTCACTGTGTGTATTTTTAAATATAATTAGGCTACAGATCACACACGCACGCACGCGCGCACGCCAGTTTGCACGCACACCTGTACGCACGTGCACACACAAACCCTTAGAAGAAGACAAGCGGACATTAGGTAGTAGTAAAACAGCTGCCAAAAAGTATCTTTATTTCTCAGTTGAATAATCATCTGTAGCTTATATCATGTAGAAGCATGGGCCATGTTCATTAGGGCACACAACGGAAAGTGTTTCAAAGAATGTTGCAACATAAAATAAGTCATTAGTCATTCAATAAGCCCGGTCATTCCTTCTATATCCGGTTGATACCTATTGAACATAACCCTAGATAGGAACACCAAGGAATGGCGAGAGCAAAAGCTCAATGGACGACAATATGGTGACCATCACAATAATAACAATGGCAGATTATATTTACACACGGGTCAGAGTATAAACATACTGCAGTACAAGAAGAGTTAACAGTCAGCATGAGTAGATTTTCCCAAAGAGGGAAGGTTATCAACGTTATACTTATGTTTAGCTATTGGACAATAGTGATATACAAACATCATTGGTGCAGTAGAATACAATTTCTTAGACATACTGTACATCACCTAAACACATGTATGGTAAGTGCTTTCTTTGTATTGTATTGCAATAATATATAAAATCCCAGATATAATAATAAAAACAGCGACTTGTACGCTGTCAATTGCCCCACTGTATATGCTATTATCTTAGCTACAGCCATGTGCTGTGTGTGTCACCCAGTGTGTTGCATAATAAAATCAATCTCTGTAGCTTATGGTCTCTCAAACTCAGTGTGCAGTCGTAATGTTCATTCAACATTCAACCGTGGTTAACAGTTTACTAAATGTTCAGAGTCTGAAAATTCTAACAACACTGAAATGTTCGTGTTTGTGAACAAGACACTAATGGAGTTAGCATGATAAGGCATGATGAGATTGTGATTCTGATGGAGACCTTTAATTGAGAACACGGCTTTGATGGAGATCATGAACGATCAGGGGACACACGAACGCTATTGCTGTTTCTGATCAAAAATAAAAAGAGTGAGTGGAAAAAAAGATCTGATGTCACCCCTGCCTGTCATCCTGCCTCCCCCCTGTCAGTCTGTCTGTCTCCCATCATTACAGTCAGAACAATGCTCCTGTTGTGGGAAAGCCACAGTGCTTCTTATCTACCATTACACAACCAGATGGCCCGTTTATGCAGACCTGTACTGTGCCTAACTCAATCTTTTGAAAAAGAGGGGGTCTGTGTGTGTGTTGGGGGGGGGTGTATACATTGCGCAGCATGTGTAAAAGGACACAAACACACACTACACTGCCAGATCACTCCTATTGTTGTTCTCTCCCTGACAGTGAAACCTAACCAGTACACTACTCTTGCACCTCCCCCATGCACCTCTACGCTGCTCCCCCCCGACCTGTTGTCGCTCTGCGTCTCCCTGTTGGAGAGCCTTAGACATACGCAACCAGCAGCTCCTCTCCTTAGGCCCCAGCAGACGTGTCCCCGGGACGTGAAGGAGCCAGATACTGGGAAGGAGCTGCTGCAGAGAAACACACAAACTATTGCAACGCCGCGCCGAGGTACGTGCATACCAAAGTCCATGACTCAATAAGCGGGATGCTGAATGCATCAGCCACAGCCAGCCCAGGTTTAACAGACGTGTGACCGCGTCTGCCTCGCGGCCTCTTCCTGAGCCCTGCTGTGTTCCGTGGATAACCGAGGGATCGGCCTTTGATTAGTTCTGACTGCTCGTCTTTTACGTGATGGGGTCGTTGGCTTTGGCCTGGCTTGCAGTGCAACAGGGAAGGACTGAGTTAGGTATACAGGCTATTAAGACAATGCAGAGCAGGGGATTTCGACTGGCAGGACTTGGGCACAGCCTTTTCTATGGCTTTTCTTTATAGCCTTCCATCTTAGACACGGTCAGGAGTAGGTGTGAATGCGGGAGATGGAAACAGGGTACAGTACGCCTAGAATGGCTTCAAACTGGGAAAGGCAGAGTACCGCGTCTGTTCTGTGGGCCTATACTCTGGCTAGCTGACGGCATGACTGGAATTCACAGCATAGCCTCTCCGTAAAACACACGGTGTAAGCTATCTGATATGACATGGATGATATGCAGTGTGTGGTGCCATAACGCCGTAGTCAATGGGAGGTCGGTTGGAGGTTGGAATGATGTCAGAGCCCTGTGTGGCTGACACTGTGAGCTGTTGACCCTACAGAGTAACATATTTCCATATCCTGACAGAACTAAAATGAGGTCATCAACTCCCTATTCATGTGCCTGACCAACCACCTTACAGTGGACTTTTTGTAGCCTACATTACAATTCTACCACACTGTACGCGGTTGGATATCGTTCACCCACTCTGGTTGTCGACATTCTGAGGCCGAGCTTCGGCTAGGGTCCGTTTCCGGAGCATCAGATTCAGAGTGCACCAGCAACCCCTGTTCAGAATTATTAAGGACACATCCTGAGTTCACACACAGACCCGGGTCAAATACGTTTCCCTCCGTATTCCCAGCCACAGCATGCCGCTCAGGCACGTCCTTTTAAATCAAAATAATATACCTGACCCAGGTCTGGTCCGCACAGCTTATGTTTACTAATATGGCCATATGTGTTCAGGTTGGCAACTGAAGACAAAGAATACATTTTTAAAAAGTTGCAACCGAGTAACTGCAATGTAGAACGTTTCACTATGTCCCAAGATGCATTGCTTCTAACCGGACAGATATATTCCTCTTCTCCAGACAGACGTGTCACAAACCATACAACATTTTTACATACAAAATTTTAAAAAGTTTTACAAAACACACATTGGGCCTATTGTGAGTGGACAGCAGGAAAATGCCTTTATCTGTGTAGGCCCAGGTGGTTTTGTCCTCCTAGAGAAGCCTTGGAGCAGAGTAATGGCCAATTTTACACATTCTGCATATGTGCCAGCATAGATTAACCATGAACATTGGCATCAACTCGCCATTTTCTACTGTATCCATATTTGTTTTATTGGAGTCATTTGGCTGTGAACTATAAAAGACGATCAGCTATGTACACATGCTGCCATAGTTAATACGGTGCCAGGGAGACAGCAAGAGATAGAGGGCACCAGCAGAACACCCTGGCTGGCTTCAAGCCCAACCCTGGTTGGCTTGGCCAAGATGCAAAATGTGGCACACTACTTCTAACCGAGGACTAACCAACCCAGTGTACACATTATGACAGGGGAGGAGACAGAGGGGGAAGAGGGATGGAGAGAAGAGGGAAGAGAGACTGGAACGGACCAGGGAACAGCAGGGCAGGAGGACAACCAGGCCAGAGGCAGTAGATCGCTAACCCTGCCACTAGTGTCTGGAGGTCTTTCCGCCCTCCTGATGGCAACCTGTCTGCCCTCTGCTTCCTACGTGGGTAACCACAACACAATGACGTACACATTTGTAAAGTTATTCCTCTGAAGCTTTGCATGCACATGCAGTATTACAAAATACAGTTACAGATGATCCTAGATAAGAGTACAGAGGCCTATTGGAAAAGTGTAAAAATCCAGTGCGACAGTCATCGAGTTTGTTGAGGTTAATGTGGTCATTGTAGATAAATGACAGGACAGTGAGATGATCCATTTACGGAGGCTCCTTTTGGCCTTTTACAGGAAGACAACTAGAATTTGGGCACTTAATAAAACAGTTGACCCAGCTCCTTTCACTTGTAAATGCTCCTCGTGAGGAAGTGCAAGTTGAAGGGCTGAGGTATCAATTTCAGGTAACATTAGTCGGTCTGTTCAAAAAGCTGCCTCCTGTTTATTCTGAAAAAGGGGCCAGCAAATGGATTGTGGCCGCCAGCAACTTTAATTTGATTGGAGGTCACAGAAGAACAATGTAGTGCCATCATTCGAAAGAGGTCCACCGATGACAGAACATAGGTACTGTGCCTGCAGACTTCTAGTTGCGCCCAGTCTTGGAATGAAATGGGTTATCTCACTACTTCAATACATATTAAAAAACACTTCCCTGATTTCCCAAACATGTTGCAGTCAACCATTACCATTATGACTGTAATTCTTAAATCTCACATGAATGCATTTTATGTACAAGCCCTCAAACACAGAGAAATACATGTTTGGAAAAGCAGAAAAAAGGACAGTATAGGCAAAAAAGTACATGTATCAAAAACTGTTTATAAAGAACATCTGTGAATATAAGAAAAGTCATGTCTTCCTTGGTCATCAAAATACCCAACCAAATCTCCATCTAGGGCATAAATTACCAGCCTTGTATTTCCATGGGGGCCAAACAGGGACTTAAACATGTTCATTTTAACTAAGATAGGATTAAGAAGCCTACATTCCATTAGCTGTGTTTCTACACACCCAGACTCACCATCTCAAGGCACAGTCAAACTCAAGGTTGCCAAGAAAAATAACATCCTTTACTTCACGTTTCGCAATGAAATAACATTCCTGAACGCAGTCATAGACACCGCCCCTTACTCCTTAAACCCGAGAACACAACAATACTGTCCAACCCAACTAACAGAGTGGGAGGGACCCGACATAACCTGCCCGTAAAGTGCCAGCAGCACGGAAACACTGGGAAGTTGGTAGAAGTCCTGCTGGCTGCTTGAATGTCTGTTTCTCGTGAGCTTCTTTAAGGTTAATTCAGCAGCCATATTCACATGACTGTCCATACAACAATCAGCATGTGATTTAAACTGTCTTTTGAAAAAAAAACGTGTCCTTAATGAGAAATACCGTACCAGTCACAAGTTCTAACTTTTGACTGGTAGTGTACATCTGATCATTTTTCTATGAAATCCTTTACCATCCTTTATCATTTTCTTTTTAATACTCTTTCAGCGCTTGTATAGATGTTTCTTCCCAAAACCTTATTTTCTTTACTTAAAATTGGTTGCCACATTTTGCCTAGTCGTCACTTTCTATTGACTACAACACGTTATGAAACATCACATTTTTTAAGCTGGTAACAAAATTATTTAAGTACTCCAAACAAACTCAAATTTCATAATGCCTCCATACTCATTTTCAGATTTGTATCCCTCTGTCATATACAACCAGGTTTTAGTGGTGCTGTTTTAACAACAAAATATGGATTTGGGGGATTAAGTGCAGAGTCATTGTACTAAAAGAGATTGGGATATAACAGGAGTGAATTCAAATGTTTTGGATTGTTTGACAACATTGACACAAGCTCATTGTACGTTTTAGTATTAAAAGATGTCAGTAAAATGTGATATCCATTCTATATAACAAAAAATATATAAAATGTTTTGGGTATTAACACAAAGCACAGAAAGAGTAAAAATAAGCCCAAATGTAAACATATGTGAAATCCCCCTTTAAATAACGCTGCCTTGTTTTATCCGTCTTCTAAATCAACAGGAAAACCAAGCTTTTCACAGGCAGCAGCAGCGTATACGTGCAAGACAACAAAAGACTAGCTAGACCTATGATGCCGTGCTCCACATCCCCATCAAAATGCCTGTTGTATGTATTCATACCAGCCACTTAGCTCCTACAGGGAACTCCTAAAGAGCTGCTTTGATGCAGGTGTTTCATCCAGGCTTCTCTAACACTTGTTCATTGTGGGAAGCCATTTTACAGGTCCCAGTAAATAAAGCAAACATGTAATTCTAGCAAACTATTATTCCCTCAAGTTCCACCCAGCCATCGCTGACTGCTGTAAATAACACGTGACATTATTGAACCTGTCACCTTTGAGAAATCAGATGAACCCTAATGTGCTAGATATCACACAATACCCCAGTTTCTTTGGTAGCCTATGTTAAAAAACAGTCACCCACAGCTAATTGAATGGTATTTAAATTTCTTAAAGACAAGGTAATGTCGGCTTACATGGTGGATGTTCATTATATACAAGAAATGGATTTACTCCAGTCTTGACAATTAATGTTGCTACATCTGAAGATGTCATTACCCATTACATGTACAGTAATCAACTATTTATCTTGCATTTCATACTTAATATACGGCTCTAATTGGTGGAATTGGAAACCGGTCAAATGATATCCACTTAAATAACCGCCAATGACCAAAAAAAAGGACAGCTTCGGAGTTAACACACCTAGTTCTCCGTGGAGAATTGGACTTGCCTTTAGGCAGGTGTTTTTATTTTCATCTTCTACCACAGTGTAACAGAGGCCATTGATATATAGAAGATAGAAAGGACATTATAGAGAAATAGCATTAGACAATAGTAGCACCTCCCCATGTGTGTTTTCCACCTCAGTGCATAGCACCAGTAAATGACCCAGGCGCAGCCCTGCAGAAGCTGTCACAATCTCCACCCCAACAGGGACATAGAAATAGAAAACACAATTTTGCTTTTAGAATTCTATTTCTATTGGGATACCACTTCTTAAACACAGTAAAAGAAGCACCAGAGTGATAGAAGCAGGGCATCAGATAACAAAAACAAGATTGACAATAAATCACCCATCAGCGTTGAAACAACAAATTCTGGGGGGGGGGGACTCCTGTAGCTGAAATGTTGTCTGTTCTGTCATTTCAAAGTATATTTGAAAGCAAGGAGGTGAGGAATGCCCAATCAAGTGGACTCACCAACAGGCCTTTGGTCTGAGATGACCCCAGTAAGAGGGAAGGGCCTGCATCGGGGAAACAGCACCAGCAACAGTAGGGGCCCAAACGTTAGCCTAAAGGGGCTAACACACACAACATAGAGGTGTCAGTCAAGCTAAATGCCAATCTGACTACTTCATGAGGTTGGTGAGAAAAGAACTGGAGAAAATACACAGGTCTTTAAATCTCCAACCACTAAATGTCACAGGCAGATAAATGTTATAAAGCTTACTGTGAGTGTGTGTAAGCATTTGGGCATTAGGTTGTGGGGTTCACATACTGACGCTATGTAACGAAATGTTTCGCCTTGGTTTCAGAATGGGAGAATACTCTACAACAGTTCCAAAGTAACAATAACCACAGCATTCTGTCCGCAGAAAATGAAAATAAACACATTATAGCAATTCAGAAACGCAAAATAGTAAAAAAAAACAAAAAAACAACAACAGCCAGATCCATCTCTTTTGCTTTAGATTTAAACATATACTTGCTTTACGTATATAAAAAGTTGTCATTTTAAACATTGCATGGTTTTAGATAACCTACATGAATATTGTATTTTATAAAGACACAACATGATATAAGCAGGACTTTAAATGAGCAACCCATGTTTCCAACCTACAGGTAAACGACGTATTGTCACACTTCTTTGCCTTTTGCTGTAATCTCCTGTTCACTGTGTATTGGCTGAGCTTTAACATGGAGAAAATGTAGCTTAATAAATGGTCAAGTCAGAGCTGCACCTACATAAACATACCGATAAAACACAAAAAGAAAAGCATTGAGCTCAGGGTGCAACATAATGAAGGTATGCAGAGATGGGTGATGAACAGAAAGTAGGTTTAATAGTAACTGTGGAACTTTCACCTTTGACCTGGGTGACCTTCTTATAAGAGTATTAGACGGAGTCCAAATTCTCCACACTTGTCCCAAAATGAGCACCTGCATTCTCCCCATCATGAATTTAGAAGCATGGGACTTCTGTAAACATTGGCTGAAGAGTTCACCACTGTAAAATCCATGACTGATAATGTGCACTTTGGCTGAAGGGTGGAGAATTGTGATGTGGTACAACACCTTTGAATTGAGACAGCCTCCCGGTCTGACAGAGACAGCCTCCCGGTCTGACAGAGACAGCCTCCCGGTCTGACAGAAACAGCCTCCCGGTCTGACAAAGACAGCCTCCTGGTCTGACAGAGACAGCCTCCCGGTCTGATTTCATGATTAACCACAAACATTAATATCACTTTCAAAGTAACTACAAAATCATGACAAGTCTCCCGCATCCCGGTCAACCAGGTGGCCTATCTCACCACAGGGAAGTGGAGTGGGCGGGGATAGAGTAGTCCACAAACCAATCAGTTAGATGCGTCAGTGGTTTGAACTCTGCCACCTGGTAAAAACCAAAGCCTATTGAAAAGTCTCTTTCTATTTATTCAGTCCAATGAGAAAAGGGCTGCACCTGCCCAGGTGGAACAGGTCTAGAAGGGAGTGCAGGAAGTGACACTGAAAAGAAACTTCCAAAACACTTTCCCAGTGTCCTTTCACAATTCTAGGTTTAACTCAGTAAACCTTTCAGATCTGGCCTGTCAACAGCGCCGTGTTATTAGAGGGCTGGGTTGAGACAGAGATGTTGCCCCGCCCCCAAAACAAGACCAACCAATGACACTGCCTTGACAAGTGTACATTCAGAACAAGTTGTTGCCTCACTTCTGGTATTGAGGGGACCCTCCATCTTGTAGGTGACCTAAGGTATAGTGGCCATAAACAAAAGGTTCATATTTGTACCCCTGATTGAAGATGGGGAACAGAAGCAGGACAGTTGTTTGAATGCTGCCCCGGTTTGTGTCCAGACAAGACGTTGGCTGTTTGCTTGGCCCCAAAGCGTGTACGAGCAGTGTCACTTTACCCAACACATTTTAAGTTCTTAGTCAGAAAAAAACTGTCTGTTGTGGTTTCAATACACCAAGAACAGATACAGACAAAGAACAGCAATAGGGAAAATGGCACAATTAACACAATTTAAACAGAACAAACTTTTTGGTTGAAGGTAGATATCATGTGACCAAAACCCCACAGTATTAAAATGTTAGCTGCTGGTTTTGCTTTCTGTTGATTAACACTCCCTGAAAAAGAATAACCCTTTTTTAGCTTCCGTTGACTGGATATATAGATAACTATAAAATGTTGATAGGATCCTGTGTTGATGTGATTTGAATTGCTTGTTGTGATGCAGCGTTGCGGTGTGGGGTTGGTTGCTGCTGGCAAGGTTTGTCTTCCTTACGGAATGAATGTATATTATATTTGTTTTGCATCAATATAATTCCCACCACTAGGGGGTGCTATTGACCTCTCAGTCTACCCCAGCTGGGTCCAGACCCAAGACATTCTGTGGGTTGAGGAATGGGAGGACAGGGTGTGTGGTTGTAGGGAACCAGAAGACCCAATACTGTCCAGTAGAAGAACCAGGCAGTGAGAGAGAACAGAGGGGAGAAAAGGGGGAGAGAGGAGTCCACATGGAATAAACAAGGACATTTCTCCTCCTCTCATTTCACCACAGTGTTCTCCCTGGGAGGCCCATTCTCCTCATAAAAAAGAGAAAGGTCTCCGATCCCCTTCACCCCGGGCCCGTTAAAATCACAGAGATGCTTTACGAAACAGAGAAGACAGAAAAACGGGAAAGAGTAGAGACAACCAGATCAACACATGGAAAGGCAGAGGTTCTTGCTGAAGCTGTGCGTTGCTTCCCAGGACGGCTGGGGGTTTAGGACACACCCAGAACACAGCATATGTCAGCATGGGGCGGGCCCAGGACTGTAGAGCGGTGTGAAGGTTGGTTCTGGAGTGGCGTTAACGCACGCGCATGACGGAAACAACACCCCCGGTTTTCACGGCAGACCTCCTCGACGCTCGGTCCGGTCAAGCGTCAGGTCAGTAAATCAGTCGGTAAATCTCTGGCAGGCTTTCTTCCACCGGCAGGCCGTGCACCACATGTCCCTGTTCTCCATCCCGTACACTTTACGGCACTTCCTTCCCTCGCCACGGGACTTGCGGCTGAACAGGGACAGATGAGGATAGAGTCAAACAAGCCTGTTGGCACCAGGTTTACAACGTCAGAGAAAATAACCACGTATTATAATGAATTCATAATTAATAGGGAAGAAAACAACAACAACAAAAAAAGAACTATGGTCACTGTCTCCAGTCATGAATTCACCACGGGTTACCTCTGACTTGAGCAGGCTCTAAGTTCAGAGGTGGTCAGTAAGGTCAGCTAATGGATGTAGTCAGTACCTGAGTGAGCCAGAGGCTCTGGGAGGGGAGGAGAGGATGGCTAAGGTCTGGGAGCGCTGCTCCCCACAGCTCTGTGTCTGACTCTGTGTGGGAGATGCCTGGGAGCAGCAGAAACAACACACACACGCAGACAGAAAACAGGAATGTCGATTCAGACAAAAAACAACAGAAAACCTCAGGTATTCTTGACAGGCAGACATTGCACAGACAGGCAGACATTGCGTGGGGTTGTATTGTTTTGTGTGCGCGCGCGCGCGTGTGTGTGTGTGTGTGTGTTTTTTGGGTTTCCACTCACGGCGGTGCCGGTGAAGGTGACAGGCGGCGACTGCCAGGAGATGCTGAAGTTGCTGTTGCTGCTGGGGGTGAAGGAGGCGGACCCAGAGGCGGACCCGTTGGAGGGGATGGTGACCGGAGCCGTTGCCTACGATGGGGACAGAGGATTATGGGTCAGTCATACACCTCAGATGATCGGCGCGCAGGAGGCTCCCGTACATCACACACAGTCAATTAACAAATCAATCAGTTCACCAAAGAACCAGTTGACTGGTCAGTCAGCTAAATCAATCTGTCAGTGAATGAACTATGTAAAAAACAACCAAGCACTCAGTTCATGCACGTGCACTGTCTTTAGTAAATACTCCAAACCAGTGGTTGAAAACTGGATTTCGAAATAACCTACTTCCTTCCTTGATCACACTGGCATAATCCCAAGCATTCACGGGAATATCAGGGATTACGTTGTTTTTGTGGGCGTGTCTCTCACCTGGTAGGCGTGGTCGGAGTGGATGAGGTAGAGGGCACTGGGCGCAGAGCGACTGAGGGGCGTGGTGTTGGAGTGGGCGTGGCTGTGGTTCTCTTTGTTCCCATTGGTCCTGTTGCCGCCGTCTGCCGGGGGTCGTCGGTGGTGATCGTGGGGGGGAGGAACAGGGGAGAGCACAGAGGGGGAGACAGGGGAGAGGCTGCTCAAACCGTCGGCCACGGAGTCTGTGTTCAGCTTGATCTCGGAGTAGTAGAAGTCCTCCTCCCCGTCACTGCAGTCAGAGTCCCAGTTTCGCCTGAGGGACAGGAGTGGGTTCAAATGACACCCTACATCAGCCTGCTGTTGAATTAGATGAGGCCTGCTATCATCACAGGGACCAGATTACTGGTCGGACCAGATTACTGCTCCCCGCCCCAATCTGATCATATCCATTAAGTGGCTGACAGGGAAACCAAGGTCAGCTCCGTCATGGATCGACCGGGCGGGGCTGGCTTCTGTCACCCTCATCCTTCTGTCACCCTCATCCTCAGCAGAGACCGGGGAGTTTCTGATGGCAGGCCCGGCATACAATCATCAGACACCCCTCTGTTCTGTCTGAGAAGGTCCGGTCCGGCATTGTACCTCTGTTGTGAGGTTCAACTGGGGGGTTGGGGGTGCACGGATGAGACATGAGCTCCCCTAAATGCAAAGTCAAACGCTAGTGGGGTCTTAAAATGATGGAAATGTAATCTCTTCTATCTGTTTAAAATGCAGGGGGAAATAATAAATAAAAGGTTACAGTTTTAACAAAAACCCCTCCATTTCCATCGTGATATGAACTCTTAATTTCTTCTAACTGGCTGCACTTGTTAGCTGATTAACTGGCACAAGGTGATGGTGTTTACCCCAGGTGAATGGTCAGGATGTGTATATATAACA
>JACXGI010016213.1:0-15934 GCA_016801175.1 Esox masquinongy | reverse complement strand
TGGACCACCCTCAACCACCCTTCACCTGGTTAGACCTAAAACACACCTTCCTTAAACAATGGACCACTCTCAACCACCCTTCACCTGGTCAAGCATCTCTAACCTTCCCCCCCAACCACCCACACACAATACACACTTTAAAGAAATAACAGTAAGACAACTTTAATATGAAGGACAACTTGCTGTACATACACATCTTACATGGTGGGAAGATAGTAAATATAAAACCCACTTAGAATGTTCACCTTGAACACTGTAATGATGAAAATTGAGGTTTTGGCAGATCAGAAAGGCTATTGTATCAGGCTTGCTCCACCAGTGATTCTCTGAACACACTGACCCACAAAGCATTGTTACCATCGCCTCTCTGGCTACCTGGTTACCTGGCTAGCCATTTATACAACCCTGTTTCCAAAAAAGTTGGGTCGCTGTGTAAAATGTAAAGAAAAACAGAATGCAATGACCTGCAAATCATTTAAACCCTATATTCAATAGAAAATAGTACTAAGACAACATATTAAATGTTGAAACTGAGAAATGTTATTGTTTTTGGAAAAATATATGCTCATTTTGAATTTGATGCCGGCAACATGTTTGGGAAAGGGGCAGCAAAAGACTGGAAAAGTTGTGTAATGCTAAAAAAACCTGGTGGAACATTTCACAACTAATTAGGTTAATTGGCAACAGGTCAGTAACAAGACTGGGTATAAAAAGAGCATCCCAGAGAGAAGTAAAGATGGGGAGGGGTGAAAGACTGCGCAGGCAAATAGTGCAACAACATAAGAATAACGTTTCTCTACATAAAATTGCAAAGAGTTTGGGGATCTCATCATCTACGAAGCATAATATCATTAAAAGATTCAGAGAATCCAGTGTAATCTCTGTACGCAAGGGACAAGGCCGAAAACCAATATTGGATGGCCGTGATCTTCGGGCCTTCAGGCGACACTGTATTAAAAACAGATACAATTCTCAAGTGGACATCACTACATGGGATCAGGAACACTTCCGAAAACCATTGTCTGTGAACACAGTATGTTGCTGCATCCACCAATGTAAGTTAAAACTCGCAAAGTAGAAGCCATCTACTTTACCACGCAAAGTAGAAGCCATATACAGTTAGGTAAAGAAATATTTGGACACTGACACAATTTTCATAATTTTGGCTCTGTACGCCACCACAATGGATTTGAAATGAAACAACCGAGACGCAAATGAAGTGCAGACTTTCAGCTTTAATTAAAGGGGTTGAACAAAAATATCATATGAAACATTTAGGAATTGCAACCATTCTCATACACAGTCCCCTTATTTCAGCTCCTCATTTCAGGGGCTCAAATGTCGCAGTACGTTTTGTGTCATTGTCCATCTGTAAAGTGAAGCACTGTCCAGTCTATTTCGCTGAATTTGGCTGAATCTGAGCAGATAATATATCCCTATACAGTTCAGAACTCATCCAGCTGCTTCTGTCTTCTGTCACATCATCAATAAACACCAGTTACCCAGTGCCATTGGAAGTTATGCATGCCCATACCATCACACTGCCTCCACCGTGTTTTACAGATGATGTGGGATGCTTCGGCTCATGAGCTGTTCCAAGCCTTCTCCATACATTTTAGTTCCCATCATTCTGGTGCAGGTTGAACTTAGTTTCATCTGTCCAAAGAATGCTGCTCCAGAACTGGGCTGGCTTTTGTGCTCCAGAACTGGGCTGGCTTTTGTAGATGTTTTTTGGCAAAGTCTTATCTGGCCTTTCTATTCTTGAGGCTTATGAATGGTTTGCAACTTGTGGTGAACCCTCTGTATTTGCTTCTGTGAAGTCTTCTCTTTATGGTAGACTTGGATAATGATATGCCTACCTCCTGGAGAGTGTTCTTCACTTGGCTGGATGTTGTGAAGGGGTTTTTGTTTACCATGCAAAGGATCCTACAATCATCCACCACTGTAGTCTTCCGAGAACGTCCAGGCCTTTTTGTGTTGCAGAGCTCACCAGTGCGTTCTGTTTTTCTCAGAATGTACCAAACTGTTGATTTGGCCACTCCTAATGTTCCTGCTATCTCTTTCATGGATTTTTTTTTGCAGCCTAAGGATGGCCTGTTTCACTTGCATTGAGAGCTCCTTTGACCGCATTTTGTGGGTTCAAAGCAACAGCTTCCAAATGTGAATGTCACACCAGGAATCAACTCTTGACCTAGTAACTGCGTAATTCATGAAGAAATAACGAAGGAATAGCCCAAACCTATCCATGAAACAGCTTTTGAGACAATTGTCCAATTACTTTTGGTCCCTTGAAAAAGAGGGGGCTACATATTAAAGAGCTGTAATTCCTAAACCCTGTCCTAAACCCTGTCCAATTATTTCCGGACCTGTATAAAACTGTATAAAAAAGATCCAGAAACGCAGCCGCCTTCTCTGGTCCCGAGCTCATTTCAGATGGACTGAGGTGAAGTGGAAAACTGTCCTGTGGTCTGACAAATCAACATTTTTTATTATTTTTGGGAATCATGGACGCCGTATCCTCCGGGCTAAAGAGGAGTATATATTGCTGAACAATATAAACAGGTTTTGGAGCAACATATGCTACCATCCAGACAACGTCTTTTTCAGGGAAGGCCTTGCTTATTTCAGCAAGATAATGTCAAACCACATTCTGCATGTATTACAACAGCATGGCTCCAAAGTAAAAGAATCCGGGTGCTACTTTTACGTGGAGTCAGAATTCTTTTGGAAACATGGTTGCAATTTCCCAGGCATGCCTGATCTGTGATGTATTGAAATTGAATTGAAGAAATCAATGATAAGTCCTTTCTATCAAGAACCAAGCATGTGTTCTGAACTTTATTGTCTAATTCTCTATAGGCCCTATGGTAATAACAAATCCTTAACATTTTTTGATTGTTTTTTGTTTAATCATAAAACTCAATACTATGCCATTTACAATCACCTATTTGGCCCAAGTATATAAAAGCAGACTTAATGGATGTAAATGCCTAATGTAAAAAGTATATGTCAATTCTGACTGAATGTATTGGCCTGCATTTAACACCACATATAAGGTTCTCTGTGCGCTATATCGTAGAATAAAAAGTGTTCAGCTTTAGACAGAGTTTTCACAACTTTCACAAGTTTCCCCCACAAGGCCAGAAATGTAGTCAGTGCCAAAGAAACTAGAGGAAATATTGCAGGATACCACCACGTGTGGTGGTTAACATAACCGTACTGAGTGAATTCAAATGTGGGATATTTTTTCATATGCTGCCAACGAATGTGTGCTGGCCATGGTCATAGTGAGGCTCACGGTCAGAGTGGACGCAAACACACACACACACACCCTGTAAGTGGTTTCATGCTCCAGCATTCTAATGTTCTCTCTGGGCTGCCATGCCAATCATGCAAAGCAGTGGGCTTGGGTGTTATTAGCTCAGTGTGTTAGAGGCCCTTGGAGCTGGTTCATTTGAGGGTTGGGAAGGACAAACAGTGGCTTAGATGGCCATCCTGATTATGTGCCCAAACCTGCATGAGCCTCCAGCTCTGTAACCATGCCCCGCTAATGGAACACTAACCCTTATCCACTATTCACAACTTACACAGGCAGTGGCAGATGTTAGCCAGAGGCATACTGAGAGAAGGAGATGGGTGGAAATAAATAGTGTTAAAAGAGGGGCAGAGAGAGCAATACTGAAAGGTAAGGGCAAGGGGTTATCAAATATGGAAAGATACCTGAAAACAAAAAGAACCATGAACCTCAGGGAGGGAGAGGTTGTTACATAGGAACAGCCAAACAGGCTGGATACAGCGGAGAGTAAACTGAATCGACCATTTAGACATCACAACACAATGACTTCAGGACATTAAGCGACACCACTCTTTCATTCATTTGAACGTAGGCTAGGAAACTGATAAGTAATTGAAATTCAGTTAAATACTGATTTCACAGATGAATTGAACTGACAGCAATCAATGACGAACTTTACAGTCAAAAACTACAACTTGATTTGGGTAGGTGAACTGCGCTGATCCAGTTTTAAAAGTATTTCTATCCATGGTGCTGAAATCTCAGGCCGGTCTGGGATGCACCCGCTATCCTGTTCAAGGATGGACAGGCAACCCTATAGGTCAACAAATACATTACCCCCATAGCAACATGAACAGATCAATAAATACATGGTGTTCCTGTGGCAAAACTATGAGACTTCTCTATTGTTGCTCAATGGGGTCAACTGTTCATCTGTGCACAACAGAGATAAATGTCCATCTCATTGTGGTGAAAGTGATTTGTTAAGTTGTTGTAAAAATAACCTATTACTGTTAACCAACCAACATGTTCTGTCTTTCATTGTTGTTAACAAGACACAAATTAAATTGATTTAACAGCTGACTTTCGGTTGTTGTTTTGCATTATAGCCTTCTGCAATCATAAATGTAATAAATGGTATTATGTTGCTATTTATTTAATATTTTAATACCGCAACTTAGCCATTTAGTTTTTCGTTTAGTAAATAATGTGGACTTTTATGTTTACTATTGATACTGACGGCCAGCTGTGAATCAATCCATATCATGAAATTCATGAGAAAAAATGTAGGTTTTCCATCGACAACGACTTTTTCCATAATCTCTCGCCATCAAATCAGCGCTGGAATATTTTTTATCCAAGGTCTCTTTTGATTGCGTGTAGAAAGTGGGACATTAACATCAAAGTCCGAATGATTAAACTGGGATACAAAGCTAATGCTACCCAAGACCTTTATGAAGTCAATATTCTTTGCTATAACATATAAGAAATGTATTTAATTGACTGTTAGTATGTTGAAAATATGTCAGTGACCCAAAAGGGTTCCATTGAGCTAGGCCATTCCGGTGTCATGGATAGCATCTGTCTACATCCAATGCGATGGTATTACCTATAGGCTATGATGAAGGCATTAGGTCTCTGATCTGTGGATCAGCCAACAAAGAGGACATTTCCACTTAACTCCAGGAAGCCGAGGAACGGTGGTGTGATTTAAATTCAGTGACAGGGCTTTAAATACCATCCAGGGATCACAGTGGTGCCCTTTGGCACGGTAATTATTCAGCCTGGCAAAAAAGACTATCAGGTGTGTGTGTATGCGCTTGCCTCTGTGTGTGTGTGTGTGTGTGTGTATGTGTCAAGGTAGAGGGCTCGGGGCTGCGTCTAAGCGAGAGTCTGTGTCTCAGTGAGTTTGAGGAAGCGAGTCAGGTAATTTATGAATTGTGAAATGTAACAGTATCTGCTCTTTCAGTACAGATGTGAGAAGTGTTTGTGTCAAACTCAGTAACGCCGTGGCAGACAGCTCTGCTAAGGGTCTTTATTCAGGTGATAAAACGCTATTTAATGAAATTAGAGAGTGAGGAAGGGATAGAAAGGTAGAAGTTGAAAGGGGCAAGAGAGAGCAAGGAAGAGAGAGAAATGGAGAGCGCAAAGGAGAAAAACATGTACTGGTAAAGGTTAGCCTTCTGCCACTCTATCACTGTCTGATCCCAGCCTCTCCTGCCCTCCATCTATTTTTTTTCTCCATCTGTTTTGCTCTGTTACCTCCAAGCAGACAACATTTGGCATAATCTACAGAGGAAGTGCCCTTCTCTCACGCCAATTCTAGACCCAAAGTAAAGCCAGAGGCCCGATGGGATGTGACTCTTACAGAGAATACCTCCGTGAAAATCTGCAGGTTGACACCTTTTCTGCGCCTCCCTTTCTGTCTCCCCCCCGTCTGTCTCCCAGGAGGTTCCTGTCTGAGGTTCTTGGTAAGGGTCACGCGGGGTGTCGGGAGGTACTTGTTTGTATCATCGGAGTTGTCGGCTTCCTCCCCTCGTACCTCGGGCTCCGCCGCTCCCTTGCTGCGTGAGTGTTGGGCTTGCATCATTATCTACACCCCTGAATGGGTTTCATCAGGCGCCCGTCGACGTGCAGAGTCAGCCGCAGTCAGCGTGCAACACCCTTCACCGCCCCCAATCAATCTTCATTTACCTTCGCTTCCATCCCGCTCTTTTCACCACCTCCCCTCCTGTGTTCGGGGAGGGATACAGAGGTCTCTCAAGTGAGAAATGTTGTTCCTTTCGTTTTCCTGTCTTAGTAACCATGATACAAAGTGTTCAATTTTCACCCGAGATGGTTTTTAAAATAGTTCTTGTTTGAGCCTTGTGTCATGCTGGGCTGACTGTTAGTTAAACAGTAGGATTTGAGCACTGCCTGGAATACTGATATCATCCATAGATATCCCCCTACAGGCACCATTAGAACCACCAAGCCCATGAATATTACACCCAAATAAAACATCACAGAACCAGCTAGAATTTATGAACAAGGAGTTGGTTAACTTGGAAATGTTTTTCTTTTGAGGTGTCTTCACTGGAATTCCCTTAGATGTTAAAGTGGAGACATTACCACATGCTCCATGTCTAAAATGCGAAAGGAGATTACTGTCATCATAGCTAGTCCTAGAAAAGCCCAAATCTACCTTTACCCACTGGAGCTGACAGTGCACATTTGCCTTTAGCCAAATATATCACCCAGTAGCTCTTAGTTTAAGCAACACTCAATAGAAAATCTAAAAGACCATTGGTTCCATCCTTGTGAAATCTTCGCCCTGGCAGAAAGCGGACATTTGTCAGTGTCTACTTTCAGAGTGTTACATTGTGCTGACAGCCTGCTCATTTTCATGATAGATATCTCTGTTCAGCAAACGTTTTACTGCTCATTACCCTGAGCATAAGTTAAGCCTTGTCTCCAGTCTCCCAGATCTTTATCTCTACCAATAACCATGGTGTTAGTCATGATTGCCACTGTCATTGAAACATTCATATATCAAGTCTTGGCAATTGATATGAATGGGCACAACTGGGGACATTATATATTCCATAATATCCTATATTCCTACAACTTTACTACTATCCTACAGTACTAATACCTTCAATACTATCCTACAGTACTAATACCTTCAATACTATCCTATAGTACTAATACCTTCAATACTATCCTACAGTACTAATACCTTCAATACTATCCCATAGTACTAATACCTTCAATACTATCCCATAGTACTAATACCTTCAATACTATCCTACAGTACTAATACCTTCAATACTATCCTACAGTACTAATACCTTCAATACTATCCTACAGTACTAATACCTTCAATACTATCCTATAGTACTAATACCTTCAATACTATCCTACAGTACTAATACCTTCAATACTATCCTACAGTACTAATACCTTCAATAATATCGCATAGTCCTAAAGCCTCCATACCTTCCTGCAGTCCTAATCCCCTCCTATGACTGTACCTTGATGTGGAACTCTTAATGCTGGTCTATAAAGTGCTTCCACTGGGGTCATTAAAAGACTGAAGACTTGGTAGGGACAGTGGACCTTTGGCCTGATGCAGTATGTGTATCTGCTCATTACATTTAGCGTTCTGGAATACTAGCATTTTTCCTTGTTTAATGATTGGGTTGTAGAGGATGCATGGAACACAGGATTCCAATTCATCACTGAACGCCTGCAGAATCATTATGATTAATGGCTGAATGTGCAGGTTGGGCCATTGACTTGATTCCTTTTTAAGACCCACAAACCATTGGCTTAATTGTACCTCTCTGGTACACCCTGTTTAATTGTGAGATTGTTTTAAGAGACAGAGATCCAGTAAACTGCAAAAAGGGTGGAGACAGAAAAAACAACACGTGCAGGATGTCTGCACATATAACATACACACAGACACACAAACACACAAACAAAGACAGACAGAGGCATACACATAGATACACAGACGATCACACACAGACACAGACAGACGCTCCCACTAACACACACACACACATTCACACAGCCGATTCCAGCCGCTCAAGCAAAGCCAATCCCTTCTCACACTGAAGGGGATCTGGGACTGCATCAAACAAGTTGGCCAATTGGAATTATGAGCGGGGTCAATGCTTCACATAAGACACAGAAAATCCTCTGCCACTAAATTCACTCTCCCTGCTTGGCCTATGTCCTTGACCCGCCTTGACCTCTCCTCCGTCGGGACTGAGTAATTCAGCCCTGTGACCCCGTGGCCATCACCCAGCAGTCATCGCTTTTCTGCCTGACCTTCCTCCCATGGAGCAATATGACAGCGGGAGCGGTGCTTATTGATGAAGCCTTTTTAAAATGGTTTCTTTGTCTCTACAGCCCAGCTAGGGAAATAAATCAGCCTGGCCTGCGTCTCCTGCACCCGCTACACCTCCAACATTATGACCTGATGGTTATCTAGGTTCAGGCGGTGCTGTAGGGTCATGTGTGCAGTGACAGAAAACATGCGGTCCGTGAGGTAATATACATAGGAGGTAATATACAGGACTTTTACACCTAATTGGGTTGGTAGGTGGTCTTATATTCCGTGATGTCATACCATACTTCACTGTTGTCACAGCAACGGTTAAGAAACATGCAATGAGAATCACACAGACTCGCAGTCACATTTAAAGGCCCAGTGCAGTCAAATACTGGATTTTCTGGTTTTCTTATTTACATTTTCACACTACGCAGTGGGGTGGAACCTTTGACCTTCTGTATGGTGTTACAAAATCGATCTGATTTTCACAGGCAGATAACAGTTTATCTGGGAAAGGGGCTGAGCTCTAGACCATCCTATCAGCCAATCAGGGTTGTACTGAGATGATAGGCGCCAAGAGCATTGCAATAAATCCAAGGGTAGCGGAGTGTGTTTTTATGTCAGTCAAGGTTGATAAAAGGAAGTTATGATATTGTTGTAATCTTGCTCTCCTGACTTTCATCCAATCTTACTATACACACCTGCTCAGTCATTTTGGCTTAAGTACATTGCACCGAGGGCCTGTTGGGACCACAGCGTATCAGCTACTGACTGACCAGATCCCCAAGGTTAAGAGTACAGTAAGGACCGGAATTCTGCATGAATCGTCATAGGAGATATTAACCACACAAGCTTTTAGATACAAGCAACAGGCAACATGTCCAGCAACACATGATAATATTTTGGACCGTGTTTACAGAACAATTAAAGGGGCATACACCACATTTGCATCCATGCTCCTCTGGGGAACTCTGACCTCGCGGTCCTCCAGCTACTTCACTGGTGAGCTTAAGAGCCTCCACAGTGGCGAGGAGGAAGCAATCTGAGCTCTCCACTCAGTCACAGAGGAGGAACCAAACTTAACAGGTATAGATCCCTGTATAGACAGGTAAAGAAATGCTCAAATCAGGAATTGTCAGCCAAACAATAGATTGGGGTCAGACTCGAAAAGCAATTTTCTATTAACGATTGCACTGCTGTTTGCAAAGGCATCAGACAGAATACAAACTACAAACCTAAGACCCCTGTTATTGCTGTTGACCCAGAAAAGAGTAACCCGTTTTACTTCAGATTGAAGTCAAAAAGGCTTCTCAATTACCAGGTCACTTCACTAACCCACCCCATCCCCTTGCCCCCCCTTCACGCCCACACGCTGAGCTTCATCGGCTGGTGTCCTGGTGAAGTCAAAGTGGTGATATACCTTAATACACAGCCCTCACCTCTACCCATTGACACAGAACACTCAATTTGAATCATTCCTGCACTACACAGCACTCTAAACTCTGCTCATACTGTAGGTATAAAGGTTCTGATTCTGATATGTAAATATCTTCAAACTTGTTTTCAAATTCCCAGTTCTTTCTCCATTAATCAGAAGGTCTGGTCTAATGGAACTCTGTTGGCTGGGCTCCTCGCTTGTGCCATTAAACCATTGCCACTTATCCAGAACGCCACAGCCCACATAGTCTTAAACTTTCCGAAATTATCCAATGTCATCCCACTCCTCTGCACACTCCTGGTTTTCAATTCAATCTTAAACGAGACCATTGAGTTTGCTTATGGAGCCTTGAGGGGAAGTACCCATCCTTACCTTCAGGGCTTGGTCAAACCCAACATCTCATGGTTAAACCCGACAGTGGATATAAAAAGTCTACACACCCCTGTTAAAATGCCAGGTTCTTGTGATGTAAAAGAATGAGACAAAGATAAATGATGTCAGAACTTTTTCCACCTTTAATGTGACCTATAACATGAACAATTAAATTGAAAAACAAACTGAAAACCCTACATCCCATGGTTAAATCCTACATCCCATGGTCAAACCCTACATCCCATGGTCATGGTCAAATCCTACATCCCATGGTCATGATCAAACCTTACATCCCATGGTCATGGTCAAACCCTACATCCCATGGTCATGGTCAAACCCTACATCCCATGGTCATGGTCAAACCCTAAATCCCATGGTCATATTCAAACCCTATAAACCACAAAGAAACACACCTAACACTGACTTTGCTGACAGCTACTTTAATTATTTAATTTTACACCGTCTGACAGAATGACAATTCATTCAGGCAAATAAATGATAAAAACAACTAGATTTGTTTTGTTTTTTTAATTAACTACGAACACTGATTCATTAGAGATAAAGTAATGATTCGAAATACTGTTGCATTTGGGCTTTAATGCCTCACTGTGAATTTCAAACATACAATCATACTTACACTCATACACACTCCCACACACACAACCAATGCCATGGCATTTGACAATGCAGCACTGTGTACAAGGTAAGGTGGGGTAGGGACTGGCAGAGGTGTGGTGATGGAGGGGTCGGGGGGGGAGTGGATGTTTTATGAGGCCCTTAACATTTACTTCCCCAGCGTTTCAATCCGCCATGTCTATTAAAGACGGCTGCTCCTCCAACGTGTTCCCCATCCATCACACTGCAAGAGAGCCAAGCCACCCCACGCTGATGGACAGCTCGATATGACAGAGGAAGAGGGGGAATGAGAAACAGAGGGAGGAGGAGAAAGTGCACAGCAGTAAGAGACATACAGGCAGAGCCTACGAAGTACACACTTACAGACAATAACAAAAGAAGGGTTTCGGCAGAGGAGCCAACAATATGGACAAAAGAGTGCCGAAGTGTCTCTTAACTTCCCATAAGGCCAACTGTAGTGGTAAGTTAGGTGCAGTGAAACAACACCGCTGCTGGGAAAATGAAGTCAAACAAGTGGTAAATAAAAGAGACCCTGAGAAATAGATGAGGTCTCCGTTCCCCCCGGGAGCAGTCCGTGTGTGTGTGTGTGTGTGTGTGTGTGTGTGAGGTGTGTGTGGGCCAGGCAGGGCTCCTGCTCTGTTCAGGCTCTGGAATAGATCTGGCCCCTCCAGGTCACTGCTATTAATTACAAAACTTACCCAGCTCTTTCTCCATTAATCTAAATTTAGAGGCAGCTAGAGCTCGATGCCGCTCGCTCATGCTGATGCCAGGATCACTGGGTAAATACAAAACCGAACCCTGCTGCCTCTTTACCAATTCCAGACAACAAATTAGAGCTAAGCCCTGCTGTCTTCCGACCAATCAGTGGTAATATAGTCTAACTCCAGACCAATCACAAACAGGAGCTTCAGCCTCCCAGCCAATGACCAGCAAAGTCACCTGACTGCTGACCCATCCCAGCCAAACGCCTGCCCCCCCTGACTATTCAGAACACACACAGCCAAACACACATACCGCAGACTCCTGTGTAATGGGCATTACCGTGATGACCAGCTGCTGTGGGTCTGCTCACCTTCCTGAGGCTTTTCGTCTTAATTAACAGCAGCACACATACGTGATGTAACAGAAAAACACCAGCGCAGGCCCCGTCAGCACTACCTGGCTACAGTACACGTGTAGGTCAGACAGGGGAGTGCTCTGCACCACCCACCAACAACAAGAAGAGAGGGAGTGAAGAGCAGACAGAGGAAACGAGACAGAGACAAACACAGAGTTAGACAGCACGTTGCTGAGGGACACAGATGGAACGCGAGAGAAAAAGGGAGACAGAGAAAGAGAGAACTGAGAGAGAAGAAGAAAGTGAGAAAAGGAGATTGAAGACAGAGAGAGACAGAGAAAGAGTGAAAAAAAAGTGAAAGGGATAGACAGAGGAAGAGATAGAAACAAGAGATAGAAACAAGAGAGAGCGAAAAAAGAGAGACAGAGAGAGAAGAGACAAGAGACGAGAATGAGAGACAGAAAGAGAGAGATTGGGGTATACTGTGCTTTAACCTTGCATTACCCCCACCAGACTGTCCCTGGGCTGCCATGGTCCCCTCCAGCAATTAATCATCTAATACTGAGCTTACTCAACCAACAACCAGCTCCCCCACACCCTCATTAACACTGGCACAGAAGAAGAGAGGAGCACATTGTGAAAAAAGAGTGACGCAAAAGAGAAGGAAATAGAGGAGACAAGCACAAGGCAGAAAAGAGGAAAGTAGAGAATATACAGACACATATGGTAGAATACATAGACACATGGAATACACACATAGAATACACAGACACATGGAATACACACATAGAATACACAGACACATGGAATACACACATAGAATACACAGACACATGGAAAACACACATAGAATACACAGACAGATGGAATACACATACAGAATACACAGACACATGGAATACACACATAGAATACACAGACACATGGAATACACACATAGAATACACAGACACATGGAATACACACAATACACAGACACATGGAATACACACATTGAATACACCGACATAAAGAATACACAGACAATACAAACACACAGACAGAGAATACAGACAGAGAATACAGACAGATATTGCCTGATACTAAGAACATTATGAAGAGCAGTGCCACCCTCTACAGAGACTTATCTATCTGTTAAAGTGACGAGCCAGGCACCATGCTGGCACCAAGGTTATTCGACCCACCATACTGAAAGGCAGGCTGGAGCTGTCTACACATGCATGCATGTGTGTGTTTGTGCGAGCATGTGTTTTTCCACTGCGTGTGTGCGTTTGCTTCCGCATGCGCAGTCGCACCAACATTCTTGAGCCACCCTTTCATCTCTTGTTCAGAAGAATTTTTTCTATCTCTCTCAGAGAGCCACACTACTGTTGCCTCGGCCACCTGCCAGCCAATTAGCAGAGTGGGCAGTAGGAGCAGCTGCCCAGGACAGGAACAGGTGGACGACCATGCCCAACATACCCATCGCCTACTAATGCTAATCACTGTGCTCACTGCCGGGACACTGGACGGGATGGCAGCGAGGGAGGGGGGCTGGGTGGGTGGGGGGATTGGGGTTCAGTGGTGCTGGAAGGTAGGGTTTTAAAGGAGCTGATAGAAGGAGACTGCATGGGCAAACCAGAGCCAACCACTTTACTGCAAACCTTTCCAAAGGTGCAGACGCTTAACTCACCACTGCATTGGACCCACTCCTCAACCATGTCCATCAGTGATGTGTGTCTGTGGAAGCCAAAGGAAGCCAGTCTTCCCCTCTGAAAATGCAAACTATAAATACACAACCTATAATATCCTGTGTTTATAAAGCCCTTTTTACATCAGCAGTTGTCACAAAGTGCTTTTACAAAACACCCAGCCTGAAACCCCAAGGAGCAAGCAACCACAGTGTTGAAGCACAGTGGCTAGGAAAAACTCCCTAAGAGGGGCTGAAATTTAGGAAGAAACCTAGAAAGGAACCAGGCTCAGAGGAGCGACCAGCCCTCTTCTGGCTGTGCTGGGTGAACATTTTAAGAGTATAAGTTGTAATAATTAATACATGCATATGGGCTGTGTCCAGAGTCTATAAAACGTAATCCTGGTCAGAAGCATGACCAGATGGACAAGGACAGGGACAACCGGGGGGGTGGTGTGGGGGGGTGGTCAGCAGAGTGGCAGTTGGAATCATCAGATATTGTGTTGATCTGCAACACAACCAGGAGGTCTTTGGACAGGGACAGCTACGAGTCTTTCGAGTCTGGTACTTGGGATGTGTGGGCCAAGACCTCATCTCCTCCTAACATTAAACAGAACAGAAGACAAGGAAAATTTAGAGAGTGCATTCCTTAGACTTACAAGGATTTACAGGAGAACTAACCCTACACCCCCGGCACAATAATATATCAGCGTAAAACCTTGGGGCTGAGACAGTGGGGGTCCAGTGACACTATGGGCCGATACAGGGGAGATATTAATATCTGAAAAATATCTTATTTTGGGTAAAATAGTGAAAACTTACATTCAAAAAGTTATTAGCTATAAGAGTAGATGTCTTGAATTTTAAAATCACAAATATTGATGTTGAAAGGGAATTCATGTATTTTTTCAGTGAATGTAGGTAGATTTGTAGATTTGTCCCAAGCTGTTACTCATCAACTGCATACAATAATAAAATAATAAACATCTTCCTTAATTTTGTGTTTAGTCCTAGTTAAAATCTCACTCATCAAAAATGGTTCATCCATAAATATTGTATACATTTGTATTATATTTGACACTTTGTGTGTCCTTGAATTCACTATCCATCATGTTAGGTTGTGGTAGTTCTGCTTTAATTATAAAGCCCCTTGCCACAGTGACATCATTTTCATGATAAACATTTGGTGGGAAAACAACAGATCAATGCTAAGTAACTACCTCATGTTCATGAAGTTAGTTTGTACAATATGTCTCACTCGTAAATGTCCACCCTGTCGACTAGATTATACACCAAATGAATCATATTTCATAAAATACGTTTTATAGGGAAGTTCAAATTCTGATCATCTTCATTCTAACTCAATATTGCTGACTCACAGAGTAATAAATAAATTTGCCTTGAAATGTCCACTACGTTAGTTCCACCCTGTAGGAAAGAATATATTTACAAAATGCATTGATGTTTTATTACAATTTTTATGTTAAATTACAATTATAGGTATTGTAATTGCTATGGTGAGATCCAAGTGCAGACTCAGGAGGCAGAGATGTACAAACTAGGCAAGGTTTATTTGTATCAACAGGCAAAGACAGGTCGTTGGCAGGCAGGGTTCAGCCCACATAAATAGCAAAAGCAGAAGACAGACAAGGAATGAGCAGAGTTCAGGTCAAGGCAAGCAGAGGTCAGTACACGGTATAGCAAGGATACATACACTGATTGGGTCATGGGAAATACAGCCGGACAAGAACAATGAGGGAATCCAGAAGACAAACTGACAACCAGAACAGACAATGAATGCAGGTTATAATGGCACAGGTGATGGGTTAATGGACGACATCATGGTGGGGGTGGGTGCTGGTGGGTGGGGGCAATGAAACAAAGGTGTATGGAATAATGGGGGAGGAAGGCAATCAGGTATTGCTTTCCACCCTGTAATGCTTTTTTCTAACCTGTTAAGTTGGTATTTTCCAATTATGATTTAACAATCAAATGTCATGCATATTTTTGTCTTTACTTGTACTAATTGACTATTAGGAAAAAACTGTGTGCAAATGAAGTACTTGGTCTGAAAATAATCCAAGTTTTACTCAATACTTATAGTTTAGTAATAATTTGGGGAAAAATAACGAGTAGATTCCTGATCATTTCCCCCCCACTCGTTTCCGTAAAAAGTCAGTTGTGTGCGGATTCCAAAAACCTCCTTACTACATCTCTAGAATTCTAAACTCCAAGAGGAAAACTCACAATGTGATCTGGTTCCCAAGTAGTGTTTTTGTCCTTCTGATGACATCATTAATGAGAAACATACGCTGAGGTTGTGGAAATTAGTACGGCTAGGGAAAATAGTGCTCGCAAAGTGCAGCAGCTACTTCATAGCGATGGACATTAAAAGTCTCTTTGGTGAGCCAAAACAATGGAAAAAGTGCAAATCTCAATCAAATCAAATCAATCAAATTTATTTATAAAGCCCTTTTTACATCAGCAGTTGTCACAAAGTGCTTTTACAAAACACCCGGCCTTAAAACCCCAAGGAGCAAACAACAGTAGTGTTGAATTTCAGTGGCTAGGAAAAACTCCCTAAGAAGGCCGAAATTTAGGAAGAAACCTAGAGAGGACCCAGGCTCAGAGTGGTGACCAGTCCT
>JACXGI010016212.1:0-16217 GCA_016801175.1 Esox masquinongy | reverse complement strand
TTACAGCACTCAGTCTTTTTGGGTAGGAGTCTATTAGCATGGCACATCTTGACGTGGCAATATTTGCCCACTCTTCTTTGCAAAAGCGCTCCAAATCTGTCAGATTGCGAGGACATCTCCTGTGCACAGCCCTTTTCAGATCACCCCACAGATGTTCAATTGGATTCAGGTCTGGGCTCTGGCTGGGCCATTCCAAAACGTTAATCTTCTTCTGGTGAAGCCATGCTTTTGTGGATTTGGATGTGTGCTTTGGGTCGTTGTCGTGCTGAAAGGTGAACTTCCTCTTCAGCTTTCTAACGGACGCCTGAAGGTTTTGTGCCAAAATTGCCTGGTATTTGGAACTGTTCATAATTCCCTCCACCCTGACTAAGGCCCCGGTCCCAGCTGAAGAAAAACAGCCCCAAAGCATGATGCTGCCACCACCATGCTTCACTGTGGGTATGGTGTTCTTTGGGTGATGTGCATTGTTGTTATTGCGCCAAACATACCTTTTGGAATTATGGCCAAAAAGTTCAACCTTGGTTTCATTAGACCATAACACATTTTCCCACGTGCTTTTGGGGGACTTGATGTTTGTTTTTGCAAACTTCAACCAGGCTTGGATGTTTTTCTCTGTAAGAAAAGGCTTCCGTCTTGCCACCCTACCCCATAGCTCATTCATTTGAAGAATATGGGAGATTGTTGTCACATGTAGCACACAGCCAGTACTTGCCAGAAATTCCTGCAGTTCCTTTAATGTTGCTGTAGGCCTCTTGGAATCCTCCCTGACCAGTTTTCTTCTTGTCTTTTCATCAATTTTGGAGGGACGTCCAGTTCTTGGTAATGTCTCTGTTGTGCCATATTTTCTCCACTTGAAGATAACTGTCTTCACTGTGTTCCATGGTATATCTAATGCTTTGGAAATTCTTTTGTACCCTTCTTCTGACTGATATCTTTCAACAATGAGATCCCTCTGATGCTTTGGAAGCTCTCTGCGGACCATGGCTTTTGCTCTGTGAATCAACTAAGAAAATGTCAGGAAAATCCTACTAAAACAGCTGAACTTTATTTGTCATTAATCAGAGTCACTTTAAATGATGGCAGGTGTGTAATGACTTCTATTTAACATGAGTTTGACTGTGATTGGTTAATTGTGAACACAGCCACATCCCCAGTTATAAGAGGGTGTGCACACTTATGCAACCAGGTTATTGTAAGGTTTTTATTTTTCATTTTTGCCCCTCAAAGATTTCAGTTTGTTTTTCATTTGAATTGTTCACATTATAGGTCACATTAAAAGTGGAAAAAGTTCTGACATGATTTATCTTTGTCTCATTCTTTTACATCACAAAAACCTGGCATTTTAACAGGGGTGTGTAGACTTTTTATATCCACTGTATAATGTGTGTGTCCTACATTGGAAGTAATCAAAGAACCATTGAATGCATTAAACTCAAGGGCCTGATGGCCCTGTTACTTTATGGGGTTTCCAAGGACTGTGCCAACAATATTTAACAACAATGGTTTTTTGGGTGGATTCCAGAAAGATAAGAAATAATGGTGGCGGATCAAAGAAGATCCTCCCAAGGGATTAACATAATGGGATGGCCAGGTGAGTCATGCAAAATCGTACTGTATAACATTGAGTGTCCGAAGTTGGAAAGGCAGTTGTTCTGCAGACTAACTCGGCTTTATTGAACCTTCATTAAAGTCTATTTTTTGATTCACAAGTTCCTGAGTCTTTGCATCATTTTGGCTGGAGATCTGAAGCATTTTCCAAGACACCGGCTGAACTAGGCTTGCCTGGTTCCTTTTCTGGTTCATATTTTTATTCGGAACATCATTCTCTATTGGGCATTTGTACGAAACCGCTTTCTGATTGCTGAGTAATTGCAAAATGCTGTAATTCTTTTTTAAATGAAAAAATCTTACCTAGTGCAGCTTAAAAAAAATTCAGTTTAACCAACATAGATTTGTCTAACTACAGTACTGTAGCTATCTGCAGGGCCGGCCAATGGCATATGCAAATGCTAGGGGTGCCGTCCATCCAGGGGCGCCCAAATGAATGAAGATTTTTTTTTTTTTACTTTTACTACTTTTTACAAATGCTATGTTAATTCTATTAATTTGTAATATTACAAACAAGTGAAAGCCCCCACAACAACATACATACATAGCTTATTAGGCCATATTTTCTATGTTGCCTGCAGCGTCACCCCAGCCCAGGGCATCAGTCGCCCGTGCTCTCATAGACTTACCTGATTGTGGGGGATGGGCGAGTTCAGTTATCTTAAGCAGTGAGTGACACTGAAAGTGAAACATAAATTAGCATCAGTAGCCTACTTCAAAGGATGTTGCCCAGGGAAGAAAAAGAAGAGGAAAAACAGGATACAGACAGAGGTGATGTGATGAATGAATAGTTTATCTAATTGCATTGTAGTTACTGTTGGAGCAGTGTTACTACTAGCTAGCTTACTTTATATGATACTAGTAACTTTTGCTGATTTAAATAGCTACCTAGCTACAGTTTGTCAGTTACTTTTACTTTAAATTCATTAGAGAATGTTGGAAAAACTATTCAGGTGATTGGAGAATAACCTAACCTATAACACAATTTTGAGAAATACTATTTTTCTTTCAAGTGTGCTGCACTAACCAGCCACTGTCTGCCTCAAGAAACCAGGCAAAAGGCCTACATTTTATTTGAAAGCCTTTGCATTTTCATCATTGATTAGTCTTATATATTATATATATATAATATAATATATATATATATATATATTATAGCAAACAGCATGTTAGAGAAGTGCTCACTGAATGGCCTACTTGTTTTGTGCATGAATTACTCTTGCTATTTGTGTTTAGGCTATAATATGGCTTCGGTGCTATTACTATGTAGTTTTACCATCAGCAGCTTTTCTATTAATATAATGTAATACCCAATGGTCACATATACTCCTCTTCTCTCTTCGGATCCACTTTTGAAATACTTGAATTCCACCCCTGCACCTCCTGGGCCCCCTGCAGACACCTTCTCTACCTCAGCACATCCCAGCAATGCAGTATCAAGTGCTCCTGTCCCCTCTACCTCAGAACAGCCCAGTGATACAGCATTAAGTGCTCCTGTCCCCTCTACCTCAGTACAGCCCAGTGATGCAGCATCAAGTGCTCCTGTGCCTCGACGTGTCAGAGCTGTTTTGGCAGCAAAAGGGGGACCTACACAATATTAGGCAGGTGGTCATAATGTTATGGCTGATCAGTGTGTGTATATATATATATATATAATTTTTATTTTAATCGGACGCAATTTGGAGTTCCCCTTCATTCCCACAATGTTGTTTTGCAGGTCCGGTGTGCTGTCCGTGTAAGCCATTTGTAATTCTGTGTAACCACACTGCCTCTGTCCAGCTCGGTATAGAGGGGGAGTCCCGAAGTCCTCCCCATCAGAAGCGATCTCGACCTGTATAGAGAACTTCAGTAAAAAGCATTATTTAGTATGCAATTACTGGACATGTCACTGACAATAAGATTCAGTAACATGTCTTATTAGTTGTTTTATAATACTACATATGATATGGGTTGATTAACATCCTTGAGTAAGAAAAGAAACAATCTTAAAGACAATTCAGAATGTTGCATCAAAACAAAGCAATTACTTCTATTCATGGTGGTAGTTTATTACATTTTCTCAAAATTATCCAGCAGAATGTTCTGAGGTGACAGGACGTGGATAAAATTTGAGTGGTTGGAACAAAAGAGGTCAAGAAAGAATGTAAGTCTATTGGTTTTGTTCTGAGGTAATGTCTTCTACCCCTCCTTCAAACATGTTGTACATATTATTCAAACAGTCTGTCAGAGGCCATATGTGTTTTAAGGAGAAGTAATTGCTTCAAAGAGCACTATTAAACACCCACACAGAATATAAGTTCCTGCTTCCCAAAAACATATGCTTTGTTGAACAAGAACAGTCTTGTTCAATAGATAACATGTACAGACATGGCCAAAACACTTTATTCAAATAATACCATTTCGTCTAGAAAACTGTTGAAATTCAAAAATCGTTTGGTATCCACAATGTATTTCTTTGTGTTGCAGTTGAACAGAAAACCTAGACCTGAACAGAAAATTTGAATAATTTACTATCTTGGCATATTGCAACAAAAAATCCTAATATGCACATTCTAGAAGAAGTTATAAATCGTTAGATTTCAAGCAGGTAAATCTCCTTTACCTTTGAAATGAACTCACCTGTTATGAGTTGCAGGTGCCTGCAATAATTATTAAGTCAACCACACATTCAAATCATTGTCCTGTTTTGTGCCACTGTGTAAAGCAAAGAGTATGGAGAAAAGAAAACAAGAGAATTGTCTGAGGAGGTGACATACAACATTGTAGCCAAGCGTAGGCAATGTCATCTCCAGAGACATTGATGTTTCCGGATAATAAATCTGTGCTTTTTAGTAAAACACACCACCTCTATGTGTACAGAAAACAAAATGAAGCCTTAACAGATGAACACCTTCCCCATAATCAAAAAAAGCAGGTTCAGTAAACTTTTAGGATTGCTTTGCTGCATCTGGTACTACAGTACACACTCAAGTCTCCTCATAGGTGAATCAAAAAAAATGTGTTACAGCATGAGTAGTTAATATAGGATGGCTTCTGTCACTTTGAATGATTGATTGACGGGTAGGCAGGAATTCCAGTTTGGGGACGGAACTTCCGGTTTGGTAGGTGGGACTTCCAATGTGCCGTATGCAGGGGTGGGACTTGTGGTGTAACGTATGTTCTGGGGTCGTACTTCCGGCGTGATGTATGTTCCAGGGTGGTACTTCCTGTGTGACGTATGTTAGGTGTTGTAACTTCCTGTATGATGTATGCATGTCTGGGGGGATGAAATATTGTATGGGGGTGTGCGGTTTGTAATTTATGGTGGCTTCGATGTTTAACAATAGGGCCCCAGGGTTCTGGGGTGTTATATTCACCAAACATTCGATGTTGACATAAGTAACAATAAGTCCGATGTTTAACAATAGTGCGCCAGGTTTCAGGGATGTTAAATTCCCAAGGCACAAGATGTTACGATATGTAGTTTGCTGTTTAACAAAAGGGTGCCAGGGTTCTGGAATGTTTAATCCCACAGGCAATCGATGTTAACGTAAGTGTGCACAACAGATGGTCTATAACTAGTGGGTGGTACTGTTCATGTTTTATGACACCATAGGTGGCTGGTGTGGTCTGTGTATTTAAACCACACAGATCCCAGGTGTTGGTCATGCAGACTAGCCTGAGTAAACTTGTGTAAATTACAGAACATGGCGGATTCTACAGTGATCAACATCGGGTTTGAAAGACCAGTGAAGGTTAACAGCTTAACCGCTGCACAGCAAATCGGCAAGAGAATACATTTGGGTGGCGATGACACGATGAAGATGCCACCCCCAAAGAAACCGATGCGGCGTTTAGCTCGAATTCATCAACTGCACCAGGATGTGTTGGCACAGGAGTGGAAGTTGGAAGACGGACGATTTGGTAGATACATTTTCAACCCAGAGAAACCAGAAGTCACATTTTATGAATTGTCCGAAGGCAAGGTGTTTAAACAGGGTTTGACTGATCAAATGACCTTTAGTGCTAGTTTATGGAGCACCTTTCAAAAAGTGTTTTATTTGGGGCCAACGCAGGGCACATAATACGGTAGATGTGTTGTTTAAAGTCATTGAAGGAATGAAGCAGTATGACTGTTAGATTGGAGCTATTTCTGGAAAATGTCAGTAAGGTAGAGTGTGACTGTGACTGCGCACAGTTCAACTGGCGTACAACCCTGAAGCCCCGCCTTAAGCTAACACAATCCTCAACAGAGCATAAAAACTGACAGTCCGCCTGTGACTATCAAGCAGCCAGCAGACTTTACGAAACATGTCTTAAGAATACAACCAACTGGAGTTTGAAGAACCCAAGGCTGAGGACTGGCTGGGTGATGCCTTGGATGACAACAATGAATCTGGCTATGCTGTCTCGGACCCTGACCCCTCGATTCAACCATTTTACCCACCAAGAAACTACCATTGGCTTGACCGGCTTGGCGCTCAGCTATAACCTCTAATTTATCATACCTGTCAAATGTTGACGAGTTATCACAAAATGAACAAACGCCTTGCACCACAGGTTTTAAAGATCATCAAAGTAACATTGGGTATGATCCTGGAAAAAGTTGTTGTGGCTATTCTCCACAAAGCATGCATCGGATGTGAAGTGGACCACCCGAGCCAGAGAAGACATTCTTGTCTCGATCCGCCTGATTATTTTTTTGAGACACATTATGATGACATTGTGAAGACAGTTTTAACACCGCGACTGAAACGTGCTGGTCAAGGCTTTGAATGCATCTGGTTTTCAAGCACTGCTGACCGAAGTTCATGTGGCAGCTAAGAACTTTCTGCACAAACTCAAGTCGGAGCCGTACATCACATAGAGACTGAATGAGAATAGAGATGAATACATGGATAAATTTAATGAGGAAGTTGTATGCAACGCAGTAGCATCTTGGTGTGATAAATGCAAAGAAGCTGTTGCAACAGAAATATGAATGTTTGTGTCTCTTTTCTGAAATTCTTGGACATTGTGTAACTCCAAAGACTTGAGTAAAACAATGTTAAACACATATTACTTCTCATTATTGACCCAATGCTCTACAATGTCTGAACAGGTTATGAAAAGTATTTACTACAACCCGTCAAACCCTGGTGCTTACATGGGTAGAGAGGGTTTGAAAAGAGCGTACTTGGAAACCTGGGAGATCCTCAAAAATGGAGTGGCAAATGACTGGCTATTGGCTCAGGATACATACACGCTACACAGGCCTGTAGCTATTAATTTTACAAAGGAATAGAGTTATTGTTCAGGATATAAATTCACAATTTCAGCTGGATTTGATCGACATGAGTGCTTATAGTGTGGAAAACGATAACATGAAATTTATGTTAACATGTATAGATGTGTTAATTAAATACTCCTGGATTTGTGTGTTGAGAAATAAAAGCGCTATCAAGGTAAAGCGTGCATTTGAAGACATATTAAAAGGAAGAGCCACCAAAAATGTCCAAACAGACAAGGGGAAGGACGGGAAGTTTTTTTATTCACATTTTGAATTGTTGATGAAGAAGTACAAAATAAAACATTTTGCTACAGGAAATCTAAAGATTTTTTTTTTTTAATGAAAACGCATTTGAACTACATGACTCAGAACACAACAAAACTTGGAAATATGAACTCACCACTGGTTATTACAGTGGCATAGGAAAACTAGTGGCAGAGATCAATTTTTTTTTAAAACTACATGGCATATGGGTGGGGTATGAGGAATCTAAAAATAGAATGTTTCTAAAAGGCGAGCCCTATTTTAGTTTACAATTTAGTGCAAAGTTGGAACAGATATTAGGCTTAAACCATGCAAATGGTGGTACGCCCCGTGGTACGCCCCATTCCCTGCAGATATTCTGTCAGGGTTTAACACCCAATACATCTACACAGATATAATTGATTATCAAAGAGTTGGGGACAGTCATGTCCCGCTGTTGAGAACTGGACATATTACAGGGATAAAAAACAAAGTTGTTACAGTGACGTATGACAAGCCACACTACATACCTCTCAGCAAGTCAGTTTGATGAGATCTGTATTGAAGTAAAATCTGATCAGAATCTGTTGGTTTCATTCACAGTGGGGAAGGTGATTGCAATATTACACTTCAGACTAGTCGAACAATCTTTTAGACAATAAGATGCAGCCTCAGAAACTCTACAATGATCCTCAAAGGTACATTGAATACTGTACAGCGCAGGCCGGTAACGGTTTACCGGGTTATCATGGTAGTGCTGCAATGTACGGTGTGGGTTTAGGGGGCCTTTTCCGCTGGCTTTTCCGGGTGGCTATAACTTTGTTGAAGCGTGGTTTCTCAATCGCAATACCACATTTGAAAAATGTAGCGAGGAATATAGTAGGCGAGGTCGTCAGCAACGTCATGGCGCGCCAAACAAAACAGCAGGATGGATCTGGATTGATGGTTATGACTTGAGGTGTTAGAAAGAGACCACCCGGTATGAGGAGCCTGCCAAAGAGTAAAAAACACATGATCGAGACAAAAACAAGAGCCGCTGTTAAAAGAAAACATACCACTCGGAGGACACTCAAAGTGAACAATGCAAGACCGATTAAAAATTTTGTTTAAAGATGGCACTCTTACACCGTATGTCTGCTGAATGTATGAAAACAGAATTGGATTTATTCACAGTCCCCTTCACACAGACATCTATTGAGAAAAATACATATGTTGAAATACCAACCCTATCAGTAATATCAGATGCAGCCCCCCTGGAGTTCATTATTGCTGGAAATGGTGAAGATTACATTGATCTGAACAATACTTTGCTGTACCTATGTGTAAAAGTCACTAAAACGGATGGGACTAATATTGATGCCGGAGCCAGTGTCGGTGTTGTCAACTACCCGATAGACACCCTATTTTCACAAGTGGACTTCTCCTTGGGTGATCGTTTAATTAGTCAGAGTAGCAACACATACCCCTACAGAGCTGTTATAGAGAACATTCTGAATTACGGAAGTGATACTTTAAAGACAATTTTCAGGCGGTTTGTTTTTCAAGGACACCGCAGGCCACATGGATGTTACGGACCCTGCAGGAGACAACAAAGGACTTATGAAAAGGGCTACCTATTCAGCGAGTAGTACATCATTCGAAATGGTCGGCCCTGTTCATAGTGATATCTTCTTTTAAGAGAAACTCACGTTAAACGACATGGAGGTAAAGGTTAGGATGGTACGCTGTAAAGATGAGTTCTGTCTTATGGGGACAGGGGATGTGCGTTATCGTCTGCACATAGTATCAGCATCACTCTTTGTCAAGAAAATGAATGTACCACCAGCCGTGAAACTTGGACACGCCCAAGCACTACTCTCAACCAATGCAAAGTACCCAATTGAAAGGGTGTGTATGAAGACTTTTAGTTTACCTGCGGGGAGTCGTGTTTGTAACCAGGGAAACCTATTTTTAGGCCCCCTAGCAAAATGCATTGTCATTGGATTGGTGGACAATGACAGTTTTATGGGGAGTTATAGAAATAAATCAATTTAATTTCAAACATTATAATTTGGAGTTTATGGCTATGTATGTGGATGGTCAACAATTTCCTAGCAAACCATTCCAACCAGATTACCCATCGGGATCAGCAGTGCGTGAATTTTACCAATTGGCAATTTTACCAATTTTACCAATTGGAAAACACCTAAAGGACCAGGCCATGGCGATTGACCGGTCTGACTTCATCTAGGACTCATTTCAACAGTGTGCTGGCATGCGATCAACTACCCAGGGGACTTGCCTGAGATGTTGCATCAATGATGATTGTTAATACGCACCCGAGTGACCACACCAGAGAACACTGGCTGGCTATTTACATCACAGACGACAGCGTCAGAAGTTTTGGAAACTCCCCAGATTTTATGTATTTTCCAAAGTCAATCAAGGCATTTTTGCAAACCTGTGAGAGTGTGGAATACAGCTCAAAACAAGTTCAGAATGTGATTTCAACCACTTGTGGACAACATTGTGTGTTCTTTCTCTTTCAAATGACAACAAAGAGTTGTCTTTTTATACTAATGATTTATGAAAAAATGTTATGTTAGTCTCCAAGTTTGTATCTAAGATGTATTAGAGTATGTGTGATAGACGAATGTTTAATTGTATACAGCATGCTTAATCTTGTGAATCATTTCATTTGTGTCATAGTTGTTAAAAAAAGACAGTTAAAAGTATATCTTATGCCTTTATTATTCAAAAATGAAGGCAGTTGTAAAACAACATCGATGTTTACATAGTATTATTCATACAACAAATAGTCAAGGCAAAAACATACACTTTGACAATGAATCACAAATAATAAAAAAAAACATATAAAATAAAAACACATTAAAATGGAAGCCATTTTGTGGGGTCTATGGTAGTAGGGGATACAAAGAATGCTTTGGTTGAATGATAATCAGTTGCGGGGGGAGTGGTATTGGAAGTAGGTGCCCAGGGTGTGGCCAAATAATCCATTGTCACCAGGCGTTTGTTTATACAAATTGATTTTATGCCTTACAAGCTCATTTGGAATAGTTGTAAAAGGCATGTTGAGACATGCCATGGCCTCTAAGAAGTCACCCCACCCCAAAGGCCTTCTAACGTCAGCAATTTTGGTGGTTGCTGTCACACTTTTAACCAGATCCAACAGGTGCGAACCCTTGATTATCTCTCCTTTGAAAATGAATTCACCATTTGAGGTCCATGAGGTCAAATCTTTAGACCTGAGCATTCTATTTAGAATATATTCAACATTGTTCTTACTCCTCGCAGGCACATTGTCCAAAATTTCATCAACAAGGTTAACATTTCGGTCAACAGTTTGATTAGTGTCAGTAATGTTTAAAACATCAGCCCCAATCTCAGACCCGGGTAGACTTAAAGTGAGTGTATTTGCGTCAAGCTCCCCCTGTCTAACAACAGTCAAGAATCTTTGTAAAATGGCAGAGTATCTTTTAGCTTTTTCATGTAAATCCATATCAGTCTTCATCAGTACATTGCGAATTAATGAGTCCAAATCATTTTCAACAGACTGTCTTACATCGGTGCTAGTCGTTTTGAATTCTCTGATGTTGCAGCACCAGAAACATTTTCTGAGTGTGATCCATGTTGTTTAACTGCGTCTCGATGCAGTTAGACTGGTTAGGAACGGCACTGCTATGCTAAGTAACGGTAGTAGAAAACCTCCAGATTGATGGTTTTTCTTTTCTTTGTGACTGAAGTGTTCTTTCTAGACATGTATATAATGTTGGATTTTTCTCTCTTCACTTTACACAGCTGCAATTCTGTCAAGGGTATATTACCGCGCTTTAGATTAAGAACAATTTCACAGAGTGATAGAATGAGGTCTGTGGAAGCGGTTTCTAAAATAACTTTTCGTTGACTCGCCGGTACCTTAAATAGCATCTTCAAAAGTGGTAGATTTCTACAAATGTGTTTAGACATGATCAAACTTTCTTAGGAATGTACACAACAGGCCAATCCCCGGAAAATAATCCTGTTCTCAGACAGTAGTCTTCTGGTGTTGTAGCCTTAAAGTCAATAAGTAAATAACCAAAGGGTGGGTGCGTTGCATCTTTAAAACTCTCCATGAAGAACCAAGAAAGGCCGGGGTATATTTATCTTCCTAAAATACTAATCTGCTGATTGTCACGTGGGTTTTTAAACAAGATGAGATCATTTGTGTTCAAGTTAATAGTTCTACAAGATTTGCCTTTAACAAACATGTTTTGGACAAGGTAGATGGCACTCAGGTTACGGTAGTGTGAATATTGCATGAAAACTCTTTCCATCTCCAAACTCCCTGATGCACTTTTCATTAAATAGTCAATTAAACGTCAGTAACAGATTGTCATCACACAATGATGTTGGTAAACCTATAAAAGTAATTTCTCTCAACTTCAACATTTCATCATACAACGGTTGCCAACACAAATAAACCCAGACTATATTCTGAATTTCTTTGGAGAAAACAACATCAGCATAATCCAGCAACATCTTCACAAAATATGTTTTACCCGAGTTACTGGGTCCGCTAATGACACAGCTGAATGGGTGTTGTAGTCGTGGGTCAAATCCGCTACGATCACTGTCCATCCTAGAATGTGATTTAGTACCCGTGAGACCTTGTGCTGTAATCGGGGAGCAGTACATGCTTGTTGGATACAACTCTGAAGCACTTGGACACTACTCTGTTTTTCAATGTGAACGCTCTTTTATATCTAGCAATTGTGTCTGCATTAACAAGGACATGATCATCATCACCACTTTCGCCTCGTAGAAAGTTATCAACCAGTCGTGTTAGCGTCTCCAAGTTAACAACGGTTGTGTTGTAGCTGTTGAGTGTAATGCCTTTTGCTTTGAGACAGGTCAGACCTTTAACGGTTTTGTAACTGTATGTCTTTGGCCCACCACTAACAAATGCAGCGATGCTGTCACCATCTGGCAACTCATTGGTCAAGTCACCCAAGAATGGCCCCAGTGGGGGTACCCAATCCCTGTGGCGTGTGACAAAGATCACTGAATCAGTGTCTGTGTAGAGTACACGTCTATCCAACTTCTCCAAGAGTGAATACAACTCGAGTCTAGCATAAGCGGTTGTGAACGCGGCAATAAAAAATTTGCCGTTACGTGGTTTGATTGGTGTCTGTTTTGTGTAACGCCACTGTACCATCGCAACTGTGTCTGAGATGAAAGAGAAATGACTAACTTCTATTTCACTGGAGAAAAGGTAGTGGCTAAACTCCTCCAGATCTGTAATTAACATTGTGTTCATAAGGTTAGTCCGCTCACCCTTCAATTCAGAAGGGTGAGCGCTCACCCAAGAGCGCTCACCAATGAATAGTCTTGGGTGAGTCCGCTTACCCAAGACTATTCATTGCCAATTTAGCCAAAGATCGCCTAGCACTGTTTACAACGTTTTCCTTGTCAAGCTGCACACCCTCCTTTTCATGATATTCATCAATACACTGTCCTTTAGCATCATCGTCAACCACTGATGGTGGGAAGCCACTAGCTTCCTGCTTGTGCTTCAGGAATGTCCTCATGTAATCTGCAAAAAGATTATCTGATGTCCTGGTAAAATCCCAGACTTTGAATATTTTCACAATGTGATAACCTTTCTCAACAGCCTTAACCAGCTCAATAGAAAACCAGGTACCAGTTAAATGGCTTTCTGAATCAGTATGTGAACAATCAGTCACCTGGTTTTCAGACTCTGCACATAATCTACACACGGGAAAGAACAGTTTACCACCGACCCTGTGCAGTAAAACGGGGTGATAAAGGCCTTTCAGCGGACACGGTAGCCCTAACAATACCAAAGTACAGTACCTCACAGAAGTGAGTACACCCCTCACATTTTTGTAAATATTTGATTATATCTTTTCATGTGACAACACTGAAGAAATAACACTTTGCTACAATGTAAAGTAGTGAGTGTACAGCTTGTATAACAATGTAAATTTGCTGTCCCCTCAAAATAACACAACACACAGCCATTAATGTCCAAACCGCTGGCAACAAAAGTGAGTACACCCCTAAGTTAAAATGTCCAAATTGGGCCCAATGTGTCAATATTTTTTGTGGCCACCATTATTTTCCAGCACTGCCTTAACTCTCTTGGGCATGGAGTTCACCAGAGCTTCACAGGTTGCCACTGGAGTCCTCTTCCACTCCTCCATGACGACATCACTGAGCTGGTGGATGGTAGAGACTTTGCGCTCCTCCACCTTCCGTTTGAGGATGCCCCACAGATGCTCAGTAGGGTTTAGGTCTGGAGACATGCTTGGCCAGACCATCACCTTCACCCTCAGCTTCTTTAGCAAGGCAGTGGTCGTCTTGGAGGTGTGTTTGGGGTAGTTATCATGTTGGAATACTGCCCTGCGGCCCAGTCTCCGAAGGGAGGAGATCATGCTCTGCTTCAGTATGTCACAGTACATGTTGGCATTCATGGTTCCCTCAATGAACTGTAGCTCCCCAGTGCCGGCAGCACTCATGCAGCCCCAGACCATGACACTCCCGCCACCATACTTGACTGTAGGCAAGACACACTTGTCTTTGTACTCCTCACCTGGTTGCCGCCACACACGCTTGACACCATCTGAACCAAATAAGTTTATCTTGGTCTCATCAGACCACAGGACTGTCGTCCCGACAGCCATGCAGACCAATTTGATGCAGTGTGTGGCGTATGGTCTGAGCACTGACAGGCTGACCCCCCCACCCCTTCAACCTCTGCAGCAATGCTGGCAGCACTCATATGTCTATTTCCTAAAGACAACCTCTGGATATGATGCTGAGCATGTGCACTCAACTTCTTTGGTCGACCATGGCGAGGCCTGTTCTGAGTGGAACTTGTCCTGTTAAACCACTGTATGGTCTTGGCCACCATGCTGCAGCACAGTTTCAGGGTCTTGGCAATCTTCTTATAGCCTAGGCCATCTTTATGTATAGCAACAATTCTTTTTTTCAGATCCTCAGAGAGTTCTTTGCCATGAGGTACCATGTTGAACTTCCAGTGACCAGTATGAGGGAGTGTGAGAGCGATGACACCAAATTTAACACACCTGCTCCCCATTCACACCTGAAACCTTGTAACACTAACGAGTCAAATGACACCGGGGAGGGAAAATGGCTAATTGGGCCCAATTTGTACATTTTCACTTAGGGGTGTACTCACTTTTGTTGCCAGCGGTTTAGACATTAATGGCTGTGTGTTGAGTTATTTTGAGGGGACAACAAATTTACTCTGTTATACAAGCTGTACACTCACTACTTTACATTGTAGCAAAGTGTCATTTCTTCAGTGTTGTCACATGAAAGGATATACTCAAATATTTACAAAAACATGAGGGGTGTACTGACTTTTGTGAGAAACTGTATGTGTCTAGTGGATTGAAATCTCGAAAGATTGTTTGGATGCCCAATTGGAAAGTCTTTGTCTTGTTGCAGAATGGGTAAAGACTACAGACATCATTATACTGAGTCTCCTCTTCTTGAGCCGTAAACTTCAAATGAATTGCGTTGGTACGACCACCGAAAAGAGCATCCCGAGGGTTAAGGTGTTCTGGAGCATCAAAGGTCTTCAAGAAAGCTTCGACATCTGCGGATGTGTTTTTTAGCTGATTCCACTCACACTCCCCTATGTACTGAACATGTACGTTGTGCTGTTCTTTTAAAGTTCCAAGCTTTGCCAGCCATTGCTGGTGCATCAACCCATACTGAGTCTTTATCAATGGGTTGGTGCTTGTTGAACAATGACACTTTGTGTGACCGTACTAGAAACAGCCTAGACATCAACATAGTATCCCCCAGATTTTCATTTCTCCCCGGTTTAGGGCATGCCAGATATTCAAGCCATTGGATTGAGCTGTTTGAGAATGTCTTCTGACAACGATTGTAGTTGTCTGAGGGGACCAGTGCGATTGTGTCCTTGGTGAGGAATCTGTTGCAAGAGACTCTCATGCAAGCCGAAGCAATCGTAATTGATCGGAAGGGGTCAACACCATCACATTCCAGGAACTCAAGTCTGTAACGGATACAACCCTCTCTCAAGATGACCACATCACTCACGCAGTAAGCCTTTATTTCATCCTTTATGAGAAAGGTGTCTGTGGAAACCATTTCGTACCATTGCAAAAACTCATCTTTTTCTTTAGCCTTCATGGTATTTACACCGTAGTAATGTGGTTCTGGATGGGGGCCAACATTCTCATTCTCCTTGATGTTAAACTTTTTTTGAATCCTTAAATCCCATAGCACATGGCAAAGCCGCCAGCTTCATCGGTAGGAAACAATGACTATCAATATATCTCTGATTTAATGTGCTGTCTGTAAAAATCATGAGCTTGCTACCATTAGCAATAAGTGTTGCACCAGTACTGTGTTGCATCAAGATGTAACCCCCAAAACCTTTCGATTTGTGCGCTATAAAGATGTAGTCAGTATATTTTGGTTGCCTAAACTTTTGGAAAAAAGCAGCGACACAACCATCTTCGGCCGAACACCACATCTCGTTATCAAAGATTATTGCACACACAAAATTTGCAGTGTGTATACTGTTCACAGGATTGCCAATTGTCTCAAAATCATAAAATATGTAGCGTGCACTGGGGTCCTTGGGTTTGGAGGGTTTTATGAAACATTTCATTTTATGATTCATTTCAACAGTCAGAGCCACGTTACAATTAGGGCACATGTTAGCCATGCACTTGTGCGCTTTATAGTTGGTAATACTAACGGTGTATTGATAACCACAATTGACACAGTATTTCTTCTGGTCACACCTGCTAAACCGAAAAACCCCCATTGCGGGCTCGGTGAAAGACAACAGTTTTACACCCTGTCAATTGTTCAAACCAGGTGATATCCGTGAATGTCACATAATCATCTAACGCTAAACCAGCATTGGTATGTAACTCACAACCACTAGCCACAACCTCATCATACATGTACTGTGGGTTCAACATACCCATCAAAAAGCTGAAAAGGAGGTAGAATCATTATTCATCACCACATATACAGGTGCTGGTCATAAAATTAGAATATCATCAAAAAGTTGATTTATTTCAGTAATTCCATTCAAAAAGTGAAACTT